>CAWUFW010034635.1:0-10860 GCA_963921515.1 Calotriton arnoldi | reverse complement strand
AACACCTATGTGACACACAAGTATCGTCTCCTATGGTCACATCTCCAGGGGCATGCTGAGCCCCTACCAAGAAACACCCCAGCAGTCCTGGCAACTAATCCACAGCACACTGACACAGAGGCAGATACCTGAGTGGTCAAATCACTGCGCACAATGTGTCAGCTGATACACGGGAGTGGGAGTACAGAGTGCATTGCATGGCCTGGAGTAGGCATGAATATCCTGCCCCACATGAATGAGGGATGAGCCCTGGACAGTGGATAGCTGGCTATGTATGTGTGACACACGTAATCTGCACACTCCTGGGGCCCAAACATTGTTCCCACCCGCTGCATGGGCGTGTGCCACATACCCCAGGCACATGTGGTGGCTCAGCTCAGCAAGTGGACCGCATATCAAAGCAACACGCAGATTACATGTCCGAACACAGTCGTTGTGTGAACAATGGACCCACCCATGATGCCCACAACAGAGTTAGGGAAACAGATGCTGTCCCCCACCTTTAGTGAAGCAAACTGCAAGGACACAGTCCCAAGTGACACAATTCCCTGAATGTAAGGGCCACACCTGGGTATCAGATGAGCAGTGGGCAGTGCACAATAGAGAGACATGGCTCCTGGACAACATGACTGCTGCACTGTGGCAGTTGAACCAGGCCAGAGGAGGGCACAAAGCATGTAATACAGAGTTCACAGTGCAGTCTTTGACTCACCCCCTCCTTGCTGCTGTCTGGCCTTCAGCTGCCCATCCAGGTCTGGAAACACCACCGCCAGGATCTGGAGCATGTGGGGGGTCAGGGTCCATGTTCCGCCCCTCCTGCGAGGAGGCGACAGCTTCAGCTGGACCCGTGCAATCCTCCGGGTCCAGCCCCGAAGGTCCCTGCCACCTCTTCTGGCAGTTGCGGATCCGGCGCTTGTAGACCCCCACGGACCGGACAGCCCGGACGATGTCCTTCCAGATCTCCTGCTTCCGATGGGCATTAACCTGTCAGGATGACAAAGTGAAAAGGCCATTACTACACATGCAACATATCCGTGCATGACACAGTTGTATATACATGTCTCAATCACAGGGGCACATGATGTACACAGGCAGTGCAAAGCTGCCCATGGACAGTTTGCCAGACGTCACTACATGGTATCATTGCATGGGAAGTAAAACCTTGTTCAAATGCACTGTCACTGCACCATACCTGTCCAGTGCATGTCACTACACACTATGGGGGTGACAACTACTCAGTGAGCCTGCTAGCCAGTGGCGTGCAGACTTTCAGCCTTGCTAGTCAGACAATATGCACATTCAGAAAGGCAGTGCACAGAACACTCACCTGCTCCCCTTGTGTCCCACACAGCTTGCTGTACTGTGGAAGTAGGCTGTCCAGCAGGGCCTGGTTCTCCTCAAGGCTGAAGGCTGGGGCTCTCTCCACAGTACGTGCCATTGCAGGGTCCAGAGGGGCAGAGACAGCAGCAGTGCAGTGGCAGATGTCGTCCTGGAGCATGTAGTGCAGGCAAGTGAGCTCTCAGGGGAACAGCCAGCAATATATATGTGCTGGAGAGGCAGATACTGTCCCTTGTGTCCAAAGTGATAGGTCCAAGTCGTTTGCATCTTCTGAATCTGGCCAATCCATGGAATAGCAGCACCAATACACGCCCACAGCATCCTTCAAATCTTCAACTTCATGACATACAAGATTTTGCAACATTGTTGTGGGTGACCAACTGAATTTCCAGCAACCGACTCGTTCGAAATTCGAAAACGCGTCCGTTGCCAGGCAAGGCCATTGTCAATGGGTGCGCACCGATCGGTCCATTGCGGCACAACGCGTACAGGGGTACAACGCGTGCCCGCACACATTGAATGCAATGGGCCGGCCGGGGCACCCGATCGGTCCATTGCAGTACAACGCGCACAGGGGTACAACGCGCACCCGCACACATTGAATGCAATGGGCCGGCCGGGGGCACCGATCGGTCCATTGCAGTACAACGCATACAGGGGTACAACGCGTACCCGCACACATTGAATGCAATGGGCCGGCCGGGGCACCGATCGGTCCATTGCAGTACAACGCGTACAGGGGTACAACGCGTACCCGCACACATTGAATGCAATGGGCCGGCCGGGGGCATCGATCGGTCCATTGCAGTACAACGCGTACAGGGGTACAACGCGTACCCGCACACATTGAATGCAATGGGCCGGCCGGGGGCACCGATCGGTCCATTGCTGTTCAACGCATCACTGTACATGTGACTGGCATATGTCACCATGCCTGTCTCAGATGGACATATGCCAGCCACATATAGCTCCCAGGAGTGAGGGGCACACCTACATCACGACAGCCTGTCCAAACTTTATCATAAGGCATGTAAGGCTGCATTTCCTATTGTGTGTATGTTGGTGTACATGTTGTCCTGTGGGTGTCACCTGTGGGCAGCCACCCCCAGGCTGTGCACGTGTTCATGGGGACAGGATCCTGGGTGTTACGTGTACATGACCACTGTGATGTGCAACTGTTCATATCTGTGCATGTGCCATGGTCACATTTCACGGTGGTGTATGTGTATGTCATGTCACATACCCCGTGAGTCCCATGTGGGACGGTATGTTTGAGCCAGGGTGTCCCAGTGGCACAATAGTGATGGTCCTCCACAGTCTGTGTGCATGTAGTGTTTACAATGTCTCTGATTTCATGTGCACAATGGGAGACAGTCTCCACATCCACGTTGTGTGTGCATGGACTTTGATGTTGTGTGTGTGTGTGTCACAGACGTCCATGTCTGTCCTGCCGTGGCAAGTGGGACCACTACCTGTGGGGGTCATGGTTGTTTTGCTGTGGTGTATACATGATACTCCATGTAATGCCAGTGTCCATGTGGCAATACAGGGTCCCTGGGAATGTACCTGTCATTGAGCTGTGGTGCCTGGGGCACATCTGTCCTCACATGTCACTGTGGGGGGTGATTGTGACACGGCAGCAGGAGCTGGGAACTGTGACACGGCCTCATGATATCCAATGGGCCAACCTGGGACTAATTGATGCCACTTGTTGGACCGTGTTGACAGATGTTGGCCATGTATGTACCATACATGTCCTTACGGAACTGCACACTTCATGTAGTTGTGCCTCATAATGATGTATGTTGGGATATTGAGTGTGTTCAATGCCGCATATGTGGGGTGACTGACAATCTTGCTTACTTCTCCTCTGCACTGCAGGGCTCCTGCTGTCCATCGACCATTCCCAGACCTGGCAACGATGGTGGAACGGGACAGCATCCAACGGTACCGCTTCACCAGGCAGCTGATTGAGGATTTGGCAGTGCAGTTGTCCCCACATTTGCAGCCTGGCCGGCGGGTATCCTACAGCGCTGACCCCCAAGGTGAAGGTGATGGCAGCCCTACACTTCTTTGCCACCGGTACCTTCCAACATACTGTGGCGACTGCTGGTGGGATGTCACAGACCATGTTGAGCTGTGTGCTCCGCGATGTTTTGGCGGCAATGTTGCTATTCCTGAACCGGTACATCTATTTCCCTAGACTGCGACGACTCACTGACGTGAAGAGTGACTTTTATGCCCTGGGGAGGATGCCGCATGTCATTGGCTCCATTGATGGGACACATGTGGCTTTGGTACCACCACAGGCCCAGGAGCAGGCCTACAGGAACCGCAAGCACTACCACTCGGTCAATGCACTGGTGGTGTGTCTTGCAGACATGACCATCACACACGTGTGTGCCCGTTTCCCTGGTTCAGCACACGATGCCTTTGTGATGAGGAGTAGTCGCATCCCCAGGATGATGGCACAGATGCAGAACCAGCGTGCCTGGCTTGTCGGTGTGTACTGACTTTGTGCCATTGTGTGTGATCTGATCTGTAGTATTCCGCCCACTTTTCCAAGTCAGCTAATGTGCACTTGTCTGTCCGTAGGTGACTCGGGATACCCCAACATGCCGTGGTTGCTGACACCCTCAGGAACCCTGTGACACCAGCCCAGATGCGCTACAATGAGGCACATGGTCGGACCAGGAGAGTGATTGAGCGGACATTTGGTCTCCTGAAGAGCCGCTTCCGCTGCCTGGACAAGACCGGAGGGTCCCTCCCATATGCCCCTGCGAAAGTGTGCAAGATTATCATCGTCTGCTGCATGCTCCACAACCTGGCAGTGCGGAAGGAGTTGCCTCTCATCCAGGATGACAATGACCAACATCCGCCACCTGTGGAGGATCCTGGCCTGGACCACGATGCCAGTGACGATGATGATGATGATGATGAGGGTGATGTCCGCACACAGTTCATCACCAACTTCTTTAGCTGAATGTGAGTATCCTGAGGTGTCATGTCAATGATGTGAGTTGGCATGATATGTGTAGGTGGTGCTCTGGTGCTGTTGGAGTGTGTCCATGGGCTACTTGACTGGATGTGTGTTGCGATGTGTGCTTTCAGGTGGGCTGTACTCCCCAACAGTGTTGACATGCTAACTTGGTTCTGGGTGGGTATCTTGTAACATGTATTGTGCATGAGTTTTGCTGTTCTGTCCTGTACTCCATTGCTTTTGACTGTGTGTCATTTCTGTCCTTCACAGGGGACTTTCAGATTCGTTTGGTCAACTGTGTCCACCGACGACGTGATTGCACTTCCAGGGTGGTAGCTGTTGTGTCCCTACAGGTGATGTGCGCCACACCCATGGACTTCCTTCCGTCTACAGTTGTTGACTGTGTGCCCGCTGCCAGGTGGGATTACCTTGCATCTGTAGTGGTTACGACATGTTGCAACTGTGTAATAAACCTGTGCTTCACTTTGTGATGTGCGTTGTCTGTGGTCACACATTTGACTGCCATTTGCTTACTGCACCTGTGGGCTACTTGACTACAACTGGGAATGGGTGTGGTGTCTGTGCATTGCACCGTCTTCCCTGGCAACATCAGTGTAGGCAATGAGTCAGATGGCCTAGGTGTGTATGTGTTGTGTAGCCCTGGTGGTGTGTCTCCCTCATATGTGTCACGTTGCCTTTACTCACATGCCTGTGTTGTACTTGCTGTTGCAGTTCGCATACACAGTGTAATTTTGCAGTTCATCATCCCCATAACAGCACCCACGTTGGAATCACAACAGAGGCAAGTATGGTGTATTAGTGTGTTTATTGTGATACATTTGTGTGAATAGTGCATAGGATGGGTAGTGCTGTACATAAATCTTGCAATCAGAAGTTCCTAGGTGAATTGAAAGTCCTGGTAGACAGAATCCCCAGTATCGGGCCACAGTTGTCTGAGACATTGGTCCAACTTGTACTCCCCATGCAATGTGTGGGAGTAGTGTTGCCGTCAACAGGGTGAACAGTCTGTGCACAAAGGTGAACATCCAGAACAGGTTCAGGCTTCCTGGGAGTTGCGCTTGGCCATCGGCCTCTCACTTGCCCCTCTTCGGACGACCCCTCTTCTTGGGGGGGGGGGCCCTCAAGTACAGGCTGCTGCGGTGCAGGGGACTCTCCGCCAGAGTTATCCTCCCTCCCTGTGGCAGTTGCAGTTTGGGCAGCACCAGATGTTGTTGGCACACAGGGAGGTGTGGACTCGTTGCTGTTCATCTGGCGGAGGCATTGTAAAATGTCCCTGTGCACCGCCGTCATCTCATGCAGTGCATCCCACTTGGACTCCACGCGGGACATGTGTGAGTCCACGCGGGACATGTGTGACTCCACGTGGGACATGTGAGAGTCCAAGCGGGCATGATGGGCAGCCTGCTGCTGTTTCATGTCTCTGAGGAGCCCCACTACCTGGCTGAGGTCTCCGGTGCTGGACTGGTACGCATCAGCTATGCGTACCAGTTGTGGGTCATCATGCACACCAGCAACCTCTGCAAGCAGCGACCTCTGTCTCCCACCCCTCCCACCACCCCTGCTGACATGTGCAGTGCGTGCAGTGGCACGCACAGATGACCCTGGTCCACCTTGGAGGTTGGTGGTGGTGGTGGTGTCCATGGCCCCAGGTTGGTCCAGGGTCCCTGTGCTGGTGTTGCTCCTTGTTCTGTCCATGTCGGCAGGGATGGTATTTGTGTTGACAGTCGTTGGAGGGGTGGGTGCAGGGTGCAGCTGGTGGTCCTGCTGGTGCTGCAGCTGGTGGTCCTGCTGGTGCTGCATGTAGACTTGCACCGGATGTGCCAGGTTGGTCTTCTTCGTCCGAGGAGGGCAGAGGCTGTACGACACCAGTGAGCTCCGCATCCTCTTGAGCCTGGGACTGGGACTCCTCAGCGTCTGCTGCTGTGTCCCCATCATCACCTGTTTTTGGGAGACACACACAATGTATGTTATGTTTCTGCAGGCATCAATGGTTGACACACATGACAGTTGTGACTGTGCCTCTGGGTGCGGGCCTGTACATTGCATTGTCCTAAGTCGTCACAGTCAGGGGTTGATATTGGTGTGGCACATTGTCCTGCATTATTTGGGCATTTCTATGTATTTGTTGGGGTGTGAACATGGTCTGCATTGGTTGTGTTTGGTTGACAGCCGGCCCTCCTTCCCACCCACCCAGCCAGTCAGTTATCCCACCATGGACTGTGCTTGCATTGCAGGGAGTGGAAGTTGTCTCTCAGGATGTCAGTCAGTGGTGTCCTGCTGTTTGTTGGTGCACAGTTGCCAGCAGGGCCTTGTGCTCCCCACAGCAGTAGCCAGTGTCAGCCATCTTGTGAGTCCTTCTCCACTCCCTGTGATGTGTGCATGGTTCAGGGTGGTGTTGATGGGACAGTTGTGGGGGTGACCAATATCAGTGACTGCCACTCCCATCATCCTATTGCCTCCACCCCACTTGCCAGCATTCCCATACTTACTTGCTTTTGTGGGGAGTTCAGTGTGTGTGGGTGTGAGGGCAATGGCAAGATGGCTGACAGTGGTGTCCTGCTGTTGGTTGTGTGCAGTTCCCAGCAGGGCCTTGTGCTCCCCACAGCAGTAGCCAGTGTCAGCCATCTTGTGAGTCCTTCTCCACTCTCTGTGATGTGAGCATGGTTCAGGGTGGTGTTGATGGGACAGTTGTGGGGGTGACCAATATCAGTGACTGCCACTCCCATCATGCTATTGCCTCCACCCCACTTGCCAGCATTCCCATACTTACTTGCTTTTGTGGGGAGTTCAGTGTGTGTGGGTGTGAGGGCAATGGCAAGATGGCTGACAGTGGTGTCCTGCTGTTGGTTGGTGTGCAGTTGCCAGCAGGGCCTTGTGCTCCCCACAGCAGTAGCCAGTGTCAGCCATCTTGTGAGTCCTTCTCCACTCCCTGTGATGTGAGCATGGTTCAGGGTGGTGTTGATGGGACAGTTGTGGGGGTGACCAATATCAGTGACTGCCACTCCCATCATGCTATTGCCTCCACCCCACTTGCCAGCATTCCCATACTTACTTGCTTTTGTGGGGAGTTCAGTGTGTGTGGGTGTGAGGGCAATGGCAAGATGGCTGACAGTGGTGTCCTGCTGTTGGTTGGTGTGCAGTTCCCAGCAGGGCCTTGTGCTCCCACAGCAGTAGCCAGTGTCAGCCATCTTGTGAGTCCTTCTCCACTCCCTGTGATGTGAGCATGGTTCAGGGTGGTGTTGATGGGACAGTTGTGGGGTGAGCTATGTCTGTGACTGACTCCCATCATGCTATTGCCTCCACCCCACTTCCCAGCATTCCCATACTTACTTGCTTTTGTGGGGAGTTCAGTGTGTGTGGGTGTGAGGGCAATGGCAAGATGGCTGACAGTGGTGTCCTGCTGTTGGTTGGTGTGCAGTTCCCAGCATGCCCTTGTGCTCCCCACGACACAGCAACAGTGTCAGACATCTTTGATGGGCCTTTCCACTCTCTGTGGGATGTGCATGCATGAGTGTGAGCTTGCTGGGCCATGTAGTGGGGGATGTAGAGCTGTGACTACGACTCCCATCATGCTATTGCCTCCACCCCCTTCCCAGCATGCCCATGCTTCCTTCCTTTTGACTCTGCTTCCCTGTGTGGTGGGCTGGCTGTGCTGACAGGATGGCTGGGAGTGTTGTCCTGGCAGTTGTTTGGCTAAAAGTCCCAAGAGTGTCCCTGTGCTTCACACAACATAACCCAGGGTGGTGGTTCTTTGTGGGATCTTGAGTTAGGATGGGAGGCATTGCATTCTACCAGGTGGGTTCTGTGGAGTTTGTGTTGAGGGGGTGTGAGGGAGGTGCTTGTGACTATGGTCAGTGCTGCAAGTCCTCCTTCCCACCCAGCCAGCCAGATATCCCACCATGGAACGTGCTTGCATTGCAGGGAGTGGAAGTTGTCTCTCAGGATGTCAGTCAGTGGTGTCCTGCTGTTTGTTGGTGCACAGTTGCCAGCAGGGCCTTGTGCTCCCCACAGCAGTAGCCAGTGTCAGCCATCTTGTGAGTCCTTCTCCACTCCCTGTGATGTGAGCATGGTTCAGGGTGGTGTTGATGGGCCAGTTGTGAGGGTGACCAATATCTGTGACTGCCACTCCTTCATGCTATTGCCTCCACCCCACTTGCCAGCATTCCCAAACTTACTTGCTTTTGTGGGGAGTTCAGTATGTGTGGGTGTGTGAGCAATGGCAAGATGGCTGACAGTGGTGTCCTGCTGTTGGTTGGTGTGCAGTTCCCAGCATGCCCTTGTGCTCCCCACGACACAGCAACAGTGTCAGACATCTTTGATGGGCCTTTCCACTCTCTGTGGGATGTGCATGCGTGAGTGTGAGCTTGCTGGGCCATGTGGTGGGGGATGTAGAGCTGTGACTACGACTCCCATCATGCTATTGCCTCCACCCCCCTTCCCAGCATGCCCATGCTTCCTTCCTTTTGACTCTGCTTCCCTGTGGGGTGGGCTGGCTGTGCTGACAGGATGGCTGGGAGTGTTGTCCTGGCAGTTGTTTGGCTAAAAGTCCCAAGAGTGTCCCTGTGCTTCACACAACATAACCCAGGGTGGTGGTTCTTTGTGGGATATTGAGTTAGGATGTGAGGCATTGCATTCTACCAGGTGGGTTCTGTGGAGTTTGTGTTGAGGGTGTGTGTGAGGGAGGTGCTTGTGACTATGGTCAGTGCTGCAAGTCCTCCTTCCCACCCAGCCAGCCAGATATCCCACCATGGAACGTGCTTGCATTGCAGGGAGTGGAAGTTGTCTCTCAGGATGTCAGTCAGTGGTGTCCTGCTGTTTGTTGGTGCACAGTTCCCAGCAGGGCCTTGTGCTCCCCACAGCAGTTGCCAGTGTCAGCCATCTTGTGAGTCCTTCTCCACTCCCTGTGATGTGCTTGCATGGTTCATGGTGGTGTTGATGGGACAGTTGTGGGGGCAATATGTGTGACTGCGACTCCCATGATGCTATTGGCTACACTGACTTGGCCAGCATACACAGAATTCCTTCCTTTGAGTGGTCTTCACTGTGTGTTGTTGTTGTTGTGGTGGCTACATGTCTGGATGTGTTTGTTAGTTCTATTTGTGCCACTGCCTAGCTGTAGTTGTAGTTGTGTTTGTACATGTGATGGCACAGTTGGATGTAACTTTTTTGATGGCATGTGTTGTGTTTATCTGACTGACATACACATTTTGGGATGATTCTGTTCTGGTTGCTGTGTAATTGCTATGAGTGCATGGTTTGACTCTCCCTTGACAGTGATGTGTGTGTGTTTGTGGCAGAATATTGTGTACATTTGTTGTGTACTCACCAGGCTCTGGGATGTTCTCTAGTCCATATACGCTCACTGGCGGAAGGATGGCCCGCACCTTCTCCTCCCAGGGCCTGAGGTATATTGGCTTGGCAGGAGGGCCACTGCCGGTGTATTGGCTGATGATGTAGTCTTTCTTGAGCAGGTCCCGTACCCTCCTGCGCACGTCATACCACCTGTTCTGGATGTCGCTCTTTGTGCGCAGACATGGTGATTGTGCGTTCACCCTGTTGATGATCCTCTCCCACATCTTGGTTTTCTGGGAGATGGGGTCTGTTGGACCAGTGTGCCAAACAGCTGTGGCTCTACCCTGAGGATCTCGTATACCATGACTTCCAATTCACAATCTAGGAACTTGTGATTCTTCTTGGGGGGCATGGTGATGGGTGGTGATGGTGAGTGATGTGTGTGTTGGTGTGCAGGTGAGGGTGTGTGAGTGTGTGTTTTGCTGGGTGTATGTGAGGTAGGTATTTGTTGGTGTGCTGATGGTGTGTGGCTTGTGTGAGGGATGAGCTGTGGGTGTGTGGTTGCTGTCTTTTGGGTGCTGGCAGTGGAATGGCATTTGCAAAGGATCATGGTTGTGATTTGTGTCCTTTATATGGGTGGAGTTGTGGGTGTGTCTTTGTTCTCTGTCCCCACCCCCCCCAGTATTTATTGGCTTTGTAATTGCTTGTTTGGCCTTTTTTGTGTGATTTTTCCTTTGTACTGTCTGTGCATGTTGGAAACGTTCTTGTGACCGAGTCGGACCCTGCATTTGTCTCGTACGGTGTTCTCTGTTTCGTTCACGCTGTGTTTGTGCAGTTTTCTATGCTGCGTACGCGTCGGTCGCGGTGTTTTGTGTTGCTTCGGCTTGGTTTTGTATGCGTGTCGGTCGTACGGCTTGTCCTCCGTCCGACTCGGTCGTGGTTTTCGCGCCTTGCATCGTACTTTGCGGTTTGGAGTTCGCGTGTACGTTTCGGTCGGATTTGTTCCGGGTGCGTGTCGGTCGGTTGGATTTGCGTGTTTTTCCGGCCGGATTGCTGTTTTCCGTGCGGCTCGGTCGTTCGGCTTGGGTTCGGTACGTGTCGGTCGGATTTTGCACGCCTTGCATCGCACTTGGCGTGTCGGGCGCCACAGGTACGTGTCGGTCGATATTATTTCCGGCTCCGAGTCGGTCGGTGCTTTTTCCGGCCCGAATCGGAATCAACCCCATAGT
>CAWUFW010034634.1:0-10861 GCA_963921515.1 Calotriton arnoldi | reverse complement strand
ATGTGTATTTGTTATGTATTTTTTGTCTTCACTGTATTTTAATTTGGTCATGTGTTTATTTTTTGTGTGCTGTATTTAGATTGAATAATTGTATTGTCCGCTCGTTTTGGTGGTGCTCACTAATCATGTGTATATAATCATGTCTAGTCAATTTCACAACAATATGTATAACATATTGTTTCTGTTATATGAAGATTTGGAGAAGTTTCGTTTTTGCTATGTGTACTTTTCCCTGTCCTCTTCTCCAAATATATTTAGTCAGTCAGGGACCCTCTATGTATTTTTGGAGACCAATGATGGATGCCTCAGAGCAATTCATCTTGATCATTGTGCCAAATGTATTCTCCCAGCCATACGTGCTCTGTGTGTAATCACATGTATCACATGCGGACCAAGGCTCAGGTATGCCAACTCAGGCCATCTGGACCCCCTTGAGCACTATCGCATGTTTGTGTGTCAGGCAACACTTACTCACCATTCAAATGTGAGAGACTCCGGGTCAGACTCTGTGACGAGATGAGTGCACATGTGCCAATCTGCTGAAAAGACAGGTGGTGAATGCTCATGGAAACCTGACGCCAAACATCAAATGTATGTCTTTATGTCTCACATACACAACGCCGACATGAATGTATCATCCTTGACTGTGCATACTGGTGGCTTGAACATCCATGTGTATGCTGCATTACTTTCAGCTTGAGAGATATAAAATGTGCATGTAAACACATCTGTTAGTTCACATACTCTGATGGCTAACTAGAGCAATCTGAGCATGTCAAATGGTTACACATTGTGTCTAGCACGTACGGGACATGTATGCCTGAGCACCTACAGATGTGGCTTGAAGCAGTAAAGACAGGATTGTGACACGGTGCTGACTGTAAACTTGAGATGTACAGGTCCTGTACCAAGAGTCCGTACAGACAGTGCAGCCAGAAAGGCCAGTGGCATAGTGTACCACATGAAGGTTTGTGATGATGCAGTATTTGTACTTGGAAGTGTATTGAATATTTGTCACATTGGTAACTGGTGAGCTGGATACAATGTGCATGACATCCACAGTAATCACCCTAACACCCTCCATAGCTGAGACAAGACATTGGGCCATTCAAGTCTCACCCTGGCTAGGCCTACAACCTTGGGGTATCCAAAGTAAGATTCAGATGTCTGACCTGACAGCAGTGGACCAAAGACACTGGATACATGCACACAATCACTGTTATCTGTGTGAAATGAGTCATGCTATGACTATGGAAGTTTGGTGTACTGCATGCAGACCATTTGAAAATTGACCTCCGAGACATAAGTGCACATCATGATGACTGGGGATGGAAGAATGTTTACCATATCCCATTTCAAATGTGTGCATCCCATTTGCAGTCTCAGTTCAAGACTCCCTTGCAGGAGATGAGACAGGTATGTAATGACACAGACCGTCAGGAGCATTACATATCAGACCACTTGCTACATATTGTAGTAGTTGACATAGTGGTTGTGGTATTTGACATTGATCTAACCGATGTTGCACATGACACCATGTGTCTTGGTACCATAGTTTACTGGCAGACTGACAAGTGCCATGTTCACATATGTGTAATGTTTAGAAACCTGCAGTCAAAATGATGCATATGCTTGCTCTGTGATGTGTTGTAATGATACTCACGTATGAAGTCTATGCAGATGACTCATGTGAATCTCTTTCTCATCCTTGTTCACAGCATCAGCACCGGCTACTGGAGGAGACAGTTCCACGGACCAAGGGGAAGCAGCTAGCCAGACTAAGGGGCCTATTGACGATGGCGGTCGGAAAACCTCCCCGAGTGCCATGGTAACGGGGAAAAGACCGCCACGCAAAGCCCGCGACATAACCGCCGGTCGTATTACGATGTTCCATGCTCAAAATCTGACCGCTGCGAGTCGGATCGCGGGCTTTAACATTGCGGCGGTTGCTGATGCACGCAGTCACCGCCGCGATTTCAAAAGGAGCATGTCCTGCATTTCCCTGCACTCGCGTGGCAGGCACTGCACAGTCGCCTGCCACCTGGTACAGGAAATGTAGGAAGACCATGGGTACCCCCAGTGCAACCCACACCCCCTCAACACATTGGGGGCCTGCAACGGGCTCCAGGAAGACGACCTCACCGCATGCCTTTCAATGGCGGTCTGACCGCTGAGCGAAAGGCGGCTGCACCCGGCATCATGATCCTGCCGGCGGAGCCTGCATCTGCACCGCCACCATTATCCCGGTCCTGCTCTGTCCACCAGGCAGGAGTGCGGTATGGCAACCGTGAGTGTAAAGCGGCGGTCGGAATTTCCCACCGCCGTGGTCACCACCCGCCATCCTAATGTGACCGGGCGGTTTTCACTGGTTTGCGATGGCGGGCGGATGTCCACCGCCGATGCGGTGGGCACCACCGCCCGACCGGCGGTGGTCATCCGACCGCCATCGTAATAGACCCCTAAGTCAGTGTGGAGGAGGAGGAGGGACCCAGTGGCACCGAGGGTGAGGGGAGCCACACTGAGGGCAGGTCGAGAGACTTCGAGCAACAACCGAAGACCACTCCAGCTTCAGTGATGACTCCCTTGTGGTGGTGGGTGTTCCCAGATCGGATCCCACAACATCGGAGTCTGCCCCCACCACCACCACCAACACTTCCACCCTCACAGCTGCTCCCATTCAGAGTGTCTGTGGACACTCCACGTGTTAGGGAGCATGTCTCCTTCGGGCCAGGCACCGCACCCCCTGCATCAGTCTCCCTGCTGCCCTGAGTGTGGAGGCCATGGATTTACGGAAGCAGATCCATGTGAGGGCAGACATCCATGCTGAATGTCCTCCATGCACATACCAGTCTTTTGACACAATTGGTGTCATACATGGAGGGCATCTCATCAGACATGTCTGCCCTACAGAGATCTAATCAGGCCATGGCCTCCTCACTGACGGCAGCAGTGTCCCTCATGCAGCAGTCCCTCAACCCTCCTTCCTCTGCCCCATCCCCAGTCCCCACTAACCTACCTGACCCAAGCACAGTCAAACAGGCACGTGCACACACAGCAACAGACACATGCAGCACACAAACACCCAAACAAAAGTTCAAAACACACACGCACGCACACTCAGGGGACTGACATCACACACACGGGGAGAGGGCAAAAAAAGACAAACACGCATCCACAGTCACTCTGCATTCCACAGCTACCTCTTCCTCCACAACCCCTACCCTTGACTGTCCTGAAACACCCTCTTCCCAGCGGGTATTCCTCTGTGACCTTGGCCTCTTTCCTACTGAGCCATCAGACCACACTCGCAAGGGGAAGAGGATACCCCCAGCACAGAGAGGAGATCCACACCTGCCCGCACACCCTCCCCTAAGAGGAAGACCACAGAGCACCCCACCCATACATCCCCCGATCTAAAAAGTCTCAAACACCACCAACAACCCACACTTCCCCCACAAAATCCACTTCCTCCTGGTCCAAGGCCCCCCTCCCAAAGGACACACCTCAGACCCCATCCCTGTGTTCCCCATCCACCGTTACACCATCCCCAAGAAGCTCAAGCCCTCCCCCCACCACAAGCACTTCCCCTCCAACAGCCCCCCTTCAGTCTGTTCCTGATGCTGCAGTGGACCCTCCCTCAATCTGGCCAGTCCCCTGCAGTGGACCCCCCCTCAATCTGGCCAGTCCACTGCAGTGGACCCCCTCAATCTGGCCAGTCTACTGCAGTAGAACCCCCCTCTATCTGGTCAGTCCACTGCAGTGGACCCCCCCTCAATCTGGCCAGTCCACTGCAGTGGACCGCCCACCTCAATCTGGCCAGTCCACTGCAGTGGACCCCACACAACACGGGATCCTATCCCTCCCAAAGCCCAAACCAGTGCCCCCTAATCTGGTCCCTGCGATGCCTGGCATTCCCCCATAGATGCCCCTCCAAGGGGAGGTGTCCCCTTATGGTTGCAGTCAGGCAAGCGATGGAGGGTGATTAGCCCTGACCCCCTCCAGGACTCTCACAAATGGACTGGCCATTGGCCTTTAATATTTTTTGAGGAAGTATTCACATTTGTGAAATGCTGAATAAAGCATGTTACATTCTTTTAACTGTTGCTTTCGGTGTCCCACAATTTGGTAATAAGTCAACTGTCATTAATGTGCAAATCTTGTCGTGGGTATACAATGATGTTGTGTTGTCATGGACTGCATGTGGTCCATGGCATATGTGACCTATTACAGTATGTATCTGAGTCCTCATTGTCTACATTTGCAGGGCGTCATCATCCACATCATTTTAGGCCATGACGGTGATGTGCATTTACCAACCTACCATATCTGACTTACACTTTTCCACATAGGTTGTGCTGACATTTGTAGACATTGTGCAAGTCTTTCAAAGTGCAACCGTCTCGGATGGCCATGCAGTATAGCACTGTGATGTGCAACAAGACAGCTGTCTCATCAGTACAACTGGGCACACTTGAAGTTTGACTACGTGCAGGTGACTTGTGACACACCCATGTACACAGGCTGATGGAACCAAAGTATCATGTGACTTGTAAGTGTCGGAGCCATGTCTGAGTCTCCTTCTAACTCTGACATGGTAGACCCCTGCCAAGAACAAGCTTGCCACAGATGGCCTTCCACTGTAGGGAATTCCCCTCATGGAAGTGTGTTCATCTGTGACATATCCTGAGCCCATGGTGTGTGTGATGTGAGCAGGAATCTCCGTCTTTAAACCCCCTTTCCTCAAAAGACTCATGTCCCTGCAAATGTTCCTTTTTGATAAGCTTTCTGTGGGCTGACTAGTCCAGTGCTTTCTCAAACTATTGGGATTTGTGCCAGCCTGCTTTGGTTTGTCTACATCATGTTGATTAAGTGTTTGGTCTGTGTGTGCCTTGACTTCATGTATTCACCCACACCCCTCATGTAATTGGGCAAAAGTATCTTATGTGGGTTGTGATTTGAGCTTGACCAATAATGATGTCCTTTTGAGCTATGCATGATGCTATACCTGGTCACGCCAAGCTGGCATAGAGCAGCAGGGATGTATGTGGTTTGGCCGTGTGCAAAATGTGTTGAGCAGAATGGAGTGTTCGTGCACAGGTGTGTAGTGTGTCCATCTGTCATGCAGATGCCACTGGAGCATGTGTCACTTCTATGCACTTGATTGGTACACAGGTAAAAAAGTAGTAACTTTATTGGTGCACCCTAGCTGCAGGTGTGTTTAGCAAGGTTGATGTTGCATGTGCTGAGCTGGCACACACAAGCGTAGAGTTGATGGAGACTGGTGTATCATAAGTATGCATGGAGTGTAGACTCCCATGTGATGGCAGCAGGACTATTTGAGAAGGTGTCAGGAGGTGTGGTGTGTGACTTCAGTTCATTGTTATTTGTTGTATTGAGGGACATGGAGTGTGCACATTGTCCCTATGTGAGTGCTTGTTATGCAGGGGGATGAATCCAATTGTGTGAACTTGTTTAGTGCTTTCACCCTGCACAAGGTGTTGTAGAAATGTGTGGATGTGATGGGGGGATATCCCACCGGAGAGTGTTGTATTGTGGCATGTGATGAGAGATGTTGTCTGTTGCACTAATGTGCGATTTGTTTGTAACGGGGCAGTTCTGGATGAGTGATGTTTGTTGATACTGTGTATGACTCCATATGGATTTAGGTTATGGAAGTCATGTAGATGTGACAGGGCAACATTGAGTCAAGGTCTGACTAGTCATATCGGTCAGAGTGGATTTGTGAATGTGAAGGTAAGTACACCAGTGATGTGATCATTTGTGATGGATGGTGAAATGTGAGGTGTTATCCAGTATGTTGAGTTTGAATGTGTGTATGCATGTTTTCCGCAAGTGACAATCCATTGGACTTGTGCTGTTTTGGGGGATTACGCAGTGATATGCAAATGACTGAGTACACAGCCATCGCAGTATGTATGTGTCTTGTTGTGAGATGTGGTGAGGTGTGGAGTGTGCATGTCTGGATGTGCTGTGATGCTGCACAGTGTGGCATGAGTGCAGTCCAAGGCATCACTGAGTGTGCGGCTGTTAATGAGAGTGGTCCATCTGACATGTAGCATTTGTCATCTGCTGATGTGGGAATGTGTAGTCTACATTGTGTGCATAGCATGTATCTGAGAGATGTTGTGTACATGGTGATGGTGAGTGGTGCTGCGAGTGTAGGTGTGGATGTGATGAGTGCCGCACACGTGTGTTTGTATATCTTGGGTTGTAATGGTATGTGTACTGGGCTGGCGCTCATGGGGCAGACATGCTTCTCCATCTTGATGCACCAGAGTTGGCTTATGATATGCTTGAGTGTTTGTAAGTTATGAGAGATGGACATGTAGTGTGACATGGGTGTTTGAGGGATCATTCCTGCATGTGTTGATTTAATTCACAACTTGTGTTGACGTTGACATGTGCATATGTGTAGATCATGTGCATGTGTGTGGGCAGTTAGAATTCCCAGAGTGAATCTGTGGCTGCGTCACGTATCTGCTGAAGCTTGCTGTCTGCCAATGTATGTTCATGTATGTTTTTTGTGATGGTCACCATCAGTACACAGTTGTGTGCAGTGCCTATTCGTATCACAGGAGGAGTAGCCTCCACCTAGCCTTGGCTTGTGTGAGTCATGTGTGGGCATAAGTGCAAAGAAACACTTTGTAGTCAGTGGTGGACAATGATTGTTCCTCAATGCCCTGTGATGGTGGCCTTAGATGGAGGTGGTGGTTGCCTCTGATGTTAAGTCATGATACGGGAACATTGGCTGGCAGCACATTGTTCAGGGGGGAATTGTCCCCTCAAGTAAATATGCACAAATGTGTGTTGATATGCCTCCTGTGCTCCAACTAGTCCAGATGTACATCCATGCACTTCCCAGTAGACTGCACACATGTGGGTAATCATGGCATTGTGACTTTGACTGGCCAAGGTGTGGGTACACCAGTAGAGAGGAGCCATTGTGATGACATCCCTGGTTGTGCTGAGAACAAGAGACTGCACTGTGAGCAGACTCACGTGTGACACTGAAACATTTCACCCAGTTCCATTTGTGATAGCATCATCAGCATGTTTTGAATCTGTCATCTGGTTTGGCAAGTGTGGGCCTTGTAGGTGTCAAAAAGTGCTCCCAATCAGCACATTGTAGCCTGCCCTGGAACCTGAGGGCAACATGTCTTATTTGTACGTCTGCTTGACGGATTTCAGGAATCAAAAACAGTGTTCAAGTGCCAAATGTGGCCAATGCATATTCCATTCTGCACATGTACTCCATCCTCACCGGATGTACACATTTTGCATGGCTTGTGGCTAGCTATGCGTATTGGGTTTGTGAGCCACAGATTGACCCCCCCTGGCATTGTCACCAGTGCAGGAAGATTATCTTACACATTTGGCTGTGCATTGGAGCCTACAAACCCTGTTGTTGTATCCTCTATCTGGTGACTCATGTGTCTTCCAAGTCTTCTGCAGTACACAGCCTGCATTGACAAAATGGCATTAGTAAAGAGCTGCACATACTGCAGCTTTTTTAGCTAGATGCAGAGCTACTGTGATAGACATGCAACCAAGTTGACAGTGTAAATGTTCTGACCTTGAGTTGTGTGCAACACCCCCAGGCCACACATGGTGACTGACTCCTACATTGGTGTTGGTCCATGCTTTTCTACACAGCAAGTAGGAATGTGGTCTACACATGTAGCGCTGACAGCTGTGATACAACCACTTCTGGTTTGTTGTAGTGGGAGGCTCATGATTCTATTTTGTGTGTCTGTGGACTTGTGTGATGTCGTGGCCAGTCTCCTCTGTGCTTCATTGTACACTGACTCATCACAATGGCATCCTTATGTGAGTAAGTGTACTCCTGTTGCCCTGCAGGGTTTGAGTATGTGTTGTGGTGGACAGATGCTGTGACTTTGTGTCACATACATGTGTGTCTGGCACCTCTTATTCCACCATCAAATGTGTGTTTGTCCTAGTATGTGGCGTGCTGGGTATACCTACCTGATGCTAAGATTCCCCCATCGGTCATACACAACAGTACATGGACCCATGGGTGTATTGGAATCACAATGATGGCTGGTCAATCATGGATTCATCGTCATACATCCAGTGATCCACGCTGTCATGGTGGCCTCTGCAATGTCACCTGTCAAGGGAGGTTTTGATGCGGCACGATGCTGCTGATCAAGGTGGGTGAGGTTCAGACTTGCCAAATGTGACTTGGCTCCCGGAAAGGCCCCTACCTACAATGTGGCCTCCCTGCACCAGCCATGCCCTAGGAGTCATGTTTGGGTATGTGAGATGACGGTGCTTCTTGCAAGGCACGCAACACAGTGCACAACTGTGAGTCTGCTCAAAAGTCTGGCCCCCATCCTCAATTTGCATAACAGCAGTTCAGCAGACAGGATACTGGCACCACAGTGCTGTGGCCTGGAGGGAACTGTGGAAGTGAGTCAGTCTCTTGATGTGGTTTTTGGTGGTCCCCCATGCTTGGCCCGCATGTGACTTTGGTGCACCCGCTCATCAACCAATGCCTGATTGCCCACATTGCCAACCCAAGCACTATATGGCATACTTCCTGATTTGACTCAACACGCATATGGCTTAGTGGAGTTCAGCCCCCCGTTGTGTGTGTCAGCCCAGGCTAAGCCAACTTCCACACTCACACACATGTTGTGTTTGTTCTGCATTGTGTGGCTGGTCGGTTGTCTTTGTGCATCTTCCCTCGTGTATTTCAACTATCTTTGAAGGGCATTGAGTGGATGGTGTGTTTTGTTTCTTTCTCTAATGGCCCTGGGCCTCCTACATCACCACTCTGCACAGTCCTTAGGTTTTGCAGTTAACGTTGCTGACACAGTGTGGGACTGGATCTCATCAAAACAGGACTTCCTGATTGAATCCTTTGTATTTGCCGCTGCTCGTACCCGAAATGTGTGTTGATGCATTTTGGATGGTCACATGTCACATTGTCCAATTAAGCATTGCTGGCAGTGTAAGCCCCCAAAAGCACAGATTGGCTGCACATGGCTGAGGGTATGTAACCCCCACAACAATGTTTGCCTCAACAGTGCTGTGGGTGTTTTGCCCCCATCCCCCACATTCTCAATACAGTGCTTGGGAAGTTAGCCCCCCAAACCCCAAATTGCAGGACCATGCAGGGGGGGAGTTGAGCCCCACAATCACCTTTTGTCAATACAGTGCTGGGGAAGCCCCCAAAACCACGAACTACAGGACCATGCTGGGGGTGGTGCCCCCAAACACCTTTTGTCACTACAGTGCTGGGGGTGTTGTCCCCCATACCACATTATGGGTAAACATTGCTGGCTGTTTGCACCCGAAACCCAAATTTGGCATGACAACGCTGGGAGTGTTGGGCATCCACCCCCTATGGGGTGGACAACAGTGGGAGTGATGGGCATCCACCCCTATGGGGTGGACGACTGTAGGAAGCGCTGGCTCTGTATATACTATACAAAGTGAGGTATAGTGTGCACAGAGTCAGTGGAACCCAAAAGGTAGGCAGAGGTAAAGTTAGATAGCACCTCACTCTCTATTTGTGGTAGTGTGGTCGACCAGTAAGGCAGTATCAGAGGACAGTGTTAAGCATTTGTTGTATACACTCAGTCAGCAAATGAATTCCACACACTCAAAGACTGAACTTCAGACAAATTGTTTATGTATAAAAATATTCTTTTAGTTATTTTATTTTCTAGAACCAAGCAAGCCTGGCACAGGTGAGCAATAAATACTTACAGTAGTAATGCAGTTTGTAAACTGTTTCAATTGTAATTGTATATGCACTTTGTTTTGACTTACAGTATGGTTGCAGAAATGCAATGCTTTGTAAATACAGTACATAGACTTGAATGGGTTTTTCAGTAAAATACCAGATAAGTTACTTTTAGATTACCTTTCTTACTCAATGTAGTATACCTGGATATTACACTGGGACATTTCCTGTAAACAGGTAAGTAAGCGTTTTGTTAAACAGTACAATTTTAAAGAATTTCTTTAGGTTTTCAAACTCCACACTTAGAAACTTTTCCAAGAAAAACAGTCAATGTTATCCTATGGAGGAAAATAGTGTTATCGGTTTTAAGATAAGTATTTGGTAGTGGGTGTTGAGGTTCTGGGGTAGACTCAGTGGTCCCAGGGTCAGGGATGCACTCTTGTTACACCCTCAGCGGCACTAGGGCGGCCGGGTGCAGAGTGCTGAGGCCCAATGTTGTCCAATGGGGGATAGGGGCCTCCCGGTTGGTGGCTGCTGATGAGCAGGCCACTTGGTTGTGGGAGCAAAGCTCCTGGACTTTAGCTCAGGGCAAATGGGAAACAAAGTAGCACCAAGGTGCACCTCCAGCGGCACTAGGGCGGCCGGGTGCAGGGTACTGTTTCGACGTTGGGCGCCCTATTGTTTGCAATGGGGAACCTCAGGTTTGCAAAGGCACTGCAGGCTTGGGGATGAAAATCTTCTGGGTGCGACCACCACTTCGAGAGGTAAGTTGGGAAGGTGGGGGTTGGTTAGGCACCGTCGGTTGGGCCACCCAAGGCCGTGGGGCGTCGGGTGCAGGGGTGCCTTTTAGGGTCGGATCTTCTTACCAGCTCCTGGTTGCGGGCACCTTCCGGGTTTAGGCTGCAGGCGTCGGCTGGAGGATTGAGGCAGGTCAGGGGTCGCCGGATCTCGGGTCAGGATCGCCGGGGGACCTCTCGTGGTGTTTGCCCACTCGAGCTCGGGCCGTGGACGGTGGGTGCAGAGTGGTATGGATTCGCGGTGTCCGGCGAGGTTGCAGATGAACAAATCCGGTGTTCACGGGAGACACAGTCTTTGTGATTGAAGGCGTTACAGGTAGGTAAAGGTTAG
>CAWUFW010034633.1:0-10863 GCA_963921515.1 Calotriton arnoldi | reverse complement strand
ATATATATATATATATATATATATATATATATATATATATATATATTCACTGAAAAAAACCATAGGTTTTAGGGACAGTTATAGTTAGTTGGACATTTCACTCGTACAAAACCATAGAAATTCCCCCGTTATAGTTAGTTCAGCTAACTATAACTCGCGCCCTGCAATGCACTGCTGATGACGTCACATATTACATCACTCATGACATGGTCAGTGACATCACTGATGACATCACTGATGACATCTCAAATGACATCACTGATGACATCACTGATGACATCATCCAGTGACTGTGTTTCTGTAAAGTTTAAATATGTTTAATATATATAGGAAAGGCGTATTGAAGAATGAGTGGGTGTATAAGTGTCTGAATGGATGATTTAGTACGTGAGTGACTGACTCTACAAGTGAGTGATTAAATGTATCTTACTGAATGCATGGGTTAGTGACTAAACTGTGTGAATGTCTGTATCCGTCTGTCTGTTGGTTTGTAAGCGGCTGCATGGCTTTCTGAATAGCTACATGAGTGTCTACATGGAGTTATTAATTGATTGTCTGAGTATCTGTATGGGTGCCTGAGTGTTTGTGTGGGTGGGGTGTGTGTGACTCTGTGCATAGATGTGTGAGTTGGTGATTCACTGGGTGCATGGTTTCAAGAGTGCATCTGTGATGGACTGTATGGGTGGGTGAGTGTGTGTATGGGTGTGTTAGTGATTGAATGTATATCTCAGTGGTACATGTGTGAGTAACTACATATGTGAAAGGCAGTATATATGTGTGTTGGAGTATATACATGGCTATAAGTGAGAGTGTGTGATTGTGAGAGTGGCTGTATGGATGAGTGTGTACTTGTATCAGTGATTGTATAAGAGCGTAAGAATGTGCTAGTATTTGTATGAGTAAGTGAGCTGGTGTGTGTATAACTGTATAGGTGAGTAAATGGGTGTGTGATTAAGTTTTTGCATGACTGACTAGGTGTGTGAGTACCTCTATGGATGAGTGGCGGTGTGTGAGTGTTTATATAGGTGTATGAGTGCATATGATAGTCCTGTACTGAGTGACTAAGTATGAGTGACTGTACAGGTGAGTGAGTGGATGTGTGTGTAGACCTAAGAATCAGTGAGTGGGTATGTAGTTTTTGGTGTTGGAGTGTCTATGGTTTTGAGAATGGCAGTCTGTAATTTAGAGTGGGTGTATCAAAAGTTATATTAGGGTGTGAGAAGATGCATGAAATTATCACATGGATGATGTCATCAGTGATGTCATTTGAGATGTCATCAGTGATGTCATCAGTGATGTCACTGACCATGTCATGAGTGATGTAATATGTGACGTTATCAGCAGTGCATTGCGGGCGCGAGTTATAGTTAGCTGAACTAACTATAACGGGGGATTTCTATGGTTTTGTACGAGTGAAATGTCCAACTAACTATAACTGTCCCTAAAACCTATGGTTTTTTCAGTGAATTTCAAAGGTTTTTAAATGCTAATTTCTAACTATAACGTGTCTGAAACCTATGGCTTTTTCAGTGAATTTCAAAGGTTTTTAAATGCTAATTTCTAACTATAACGTGCCTGAAACCTATGATTTTTAAGTGAATTTCAAAGTTTTTTTAAATGCTAGTTTCTAACTATGCCTACAGAGGTAGGACATGTGAAGAAAGAAGAAAAACGCACAGAAAGAAGCAAAGATGTGCAGAAAGAACCAACAGAGGAGCAGAAAGAGGCCTTGTTGCAAAATCATCCTGTGCCCACAACTTTTTCAGACGGGTACTGGTGGTAACTGACTCTGACTAACCAGAGCCAGTGCTATGCTAAAAGACACTTAGAATACAGTGAAAACACCCTACATACACTAGGGAACACTATGCGTTGGGGTACCCCTGTGATTAGCATGACCTCCTCTGCAAGTCCCTAGTACATAATAGGGCAGGGGGATTAAAACTACCTCTTAAAACGCGCTACAGGGCGCGTTTGCACAGTGGTGAAGGGAGTGGGGCCTGAGGTGACATGTGTGCAAACGCACCTCGTGGCGCGTTTTAAGTTGCGGGATTAAGTACCCTTGAATTCTGAGGGTCCCTGGGGCCCAACTAGCCTCCCAGGTACCTACAGTTAGGACCACAGAGCTGAGTTGCAGAGAGGCGTTCCGAGGCCACGCACCTTTTTCACCTCTCTGCAACGCAACTCTGTTGTGCTTACTGAAGGTACCTGGTGGGCTAGTTGGCCCCCAGGGTCCCTCAGGATTCAAAGGGAATTAATTCCCAACTCAAAACGCACCACAGGGCGTGTTTGCGCACATGTCACCTGAGGCCCCGCCCCTCCCTTCACCACTGTGCAAACGCGCCCCGTGGTGCGTTTTAAGTTGGGGGATTAGGTCACCTTGAATCCTGAGGGTCCCTGGGGCCCAACTAGCCCACTAGGTGCTTCCAGTAAGCACCACAGGCCTGCGTTGCAACGCCTGTAACAAATTGTGCAGTTGTGTTTAGGTAGTGAAGAGGGTCGTGCTGGGGGTAGTGTTTTAGGGTTTAGGGTAGTGCAGTGGTGTTTGTGTAGTGTAGAGAGTCATGCTGGGGGTAGATTTAGGGTTTAGGGTAGTGCAGTGGTGTTTGGGTAGTGTAGGGAGTCGTGCCGGGGATTGATTTAGGGTTTAGGGTAGTGCAGCGGTGTTTGGGTAGTGTAGGGGTCGTGCTGGGGGTAGCGTTTTAGGGTTTAGGGTAGTGCAGTGGTGTTTGGGTAGTGTAGGGGGTCGTGCTGGGGGTAGTGATTTAGGGTAGTGCAGTGGTGTTTGGGTAGTGTAGGGGTACTGCTGGGGGTAGTGTTTTAGGGTTTAGGGTAGTGCAGTGGTGTTTGGGTAGTGTAGGGATACTGCTGGGGTAGTTTTTTAGGGTTTAGGATAGTGCAGTGGTGTTTGGGTAGTGTAGTGGTTCGTGCTGGGGGTAGTTTTTAGGGTTTAGGGTAGTGCAGTGGTGTTTGTGTAGTGTAGGGGTAGTGTTTTAGGGTTTAGGGTAGTGCAGTGGTGTTTGTGTAGTGTAGGAGGTCGTGTTTTAGGGTTTAGGGTAGTGCAGTGGTCTTTGGGTAGTGTAGGGAGTCGTGCGGGGGTAGTGTTTTAGGGTTTAGGGTAGTGTAGGGGGTCATGCGGGGGGTAGTGTTTTAGGGATTAGGGTAGTGCATTGGTGTTTGGGTAGTGTAGGGGGTCATGCGGGGGTAGTGTTTTAGGGTTTAGGGCAGTGCAGTGGTGTTTGGGTAGTGTAGGGGTTGTGCTGGGGAGTGTTTTAGGGTTTAGGGCAGTGCAGTGGTGTTCGGGTAGTGTAGGGGGTCGTGCTGGGGGGAGTGTTTTAGGGTTTAGGGCAGTGCAGTGGTGTTCGGGTAGTGTAGGGGGTCATGCTGGGGGAGTGTTTGAGGGTTTAGGGCAGTGCAGTCGTGTTCGGGTAGTGTAGGGGTTGTGCTGGGGGTAGTATTTTAGGGTTTAGGGCAGTGCAGTGGTGTTCGGGTAGTGTAGGGGGTCGTGCTGGGGGTAGTGTTCTAGGGTTTAGGGCAGTGCAGTGGTGTTTGGGCAGTGTAGGGGTAATGCTGGGGGTGGTGTTTTAGGGTTTAGGGCAGTGCAGTGGTGTTCGGGCAGTGTAGGGGGTCGTGCTGGGGGTGGCGTTTCAGGGTTTAGGGCAGTGCAGTGGTGTTCGGGCAGTGTAGGGGTGGTGTTTCAGGGTTTAGGGCAGTGCAGTGGTGTTCGGGCAGTGTAGGGGTCGTGCAGGGGGTGGTGTTTCAGGGTTTAGGGCAGTGGTGTTCGGGCAGTGTAGGGGGTCGTGCTGGGGTGGTGTTTCAGGGTTTGGGGCAGTGGAGTGGTGTTCGAGCAGTAAAGGGGGTCGTGCTGGGGGTGGTGTTTCAGGGTTTAGGGCAGTGCAGTGGTGTTCGGGCAGTGTAGGGGGCGGTGCAGGGGTGGTGTTTCAGGGTTTAGGGCAGTGCAGTGGTGTTCGGGCAGTGAAGGGGGTGCTGCAGGGGTGGTGTTTCAGGAGTTTAGGGCAGTGCAGTGGTATTCGGGCAGTGTAGGGGTCATGCAGGGGGTGGTGTTTCAGGGTTTAGGGCAGTGCAGTGGTGTTCGGGCAGTGTAGGGGGTCGTGCTGGGGCTGGTGTTTCAGGGTTTAGGGCAGTACAGTGGTGTTCGGGCAGTGTAGGGGGTCGTGCTGGGGCTGGTGTTTCAGGGTTTAGGGCAGTGCAGTGGTGTTCGGGCAGTGTAGGGGGTTGTGCTGGGGCTGGTGTTTCAGGGTTTAGGGCAGTGCAGTGGTGTTCGGGCAGTGTAGGTGGTCGTGCTGGGGCTGGTGTTTCAGGGTTTAGGGCAGTGTAGTGGTGTTCGGGCAGTGTAGGGGGTCATGCTGGGGCTGGTGGTTCAGGGTTTAGGGCAGTGAAGTGGTGTTCAGGCAGTGTAGGGGGTCTTGCTGGGACTGGTGTTTCATAGTCTAGGGCAGTGCAGTGGTGTTCGGGCAGTGTAGGGGGTCTTGCTGGGGCTGGTGTTTCAGGGTTTAGGGCAGTGCAGTGGTGTTCGGGCAGTGTAGGGGTCGTGCTGGGGGTGGTGTTTCAGGGTTTAGGGCAGTGCAGTGGTGTTTGGGCAGTGAAGGGGTCGTGCTGGGGCTAGTGTTTCAGGATTCAGGGCAGAGCAATGGTGTTCAGGCAGTGTAGGGGTTTTGTTGGAGGTGGTGTTTCAGGGTTTAGGGCAGTGCAGTGGTGTTCGTGCAGTGTAGGGGTGGTGTTTCAGGGTTTAGGGCAGTGGTGTTCAGGCAGTGTAGGGGTCTTGCTGGGGTTGATGTTTCAGGCTTTAGGGCAGTGCAGTGGTGTTCGGGCAGTGTAGGGGGTCGTGCTGGGGGTGGTGTTTCAGGGTTTAGGGCAGTGCAGTGGTGTTCCGGCAGTGTAGGAGGTCGTGCAGGGGGTGGTGTTTCAGGGTTTAGGGCAGTGCAGTGGTGTTCGGGCAGTGTAGGGGTCATGCTGGGGGTGGTGTTTCAGGGTTTAGGGCAGTGCAGTGGTGTTCGGGCAGTGTAGGGTGTCGTGCTGAGGGGTGGTGTTTCAGGGTTTAGGGCAGTGCAGTGGTGTTCGGGCAGTGTAGGGGGTCGTGCAGGGGGTGGTGTTTCAGGGTTTAGGGCAGTGTAGTGGTGTTCGGCCAGTGTAGGTGGTCTTGCTGGGGTGGTGTTTCAGGCTTTAGTGCAGTGGTGTTCGGGCAGTGTAGGGGGTCTTGCTGGGGGTGGTGTTTCAGGGTTTAGGGCAGTGCAGTGGTGTTCGGGCAGTGTAGGGGGTCTTGCTGGGGCTGGTGTTTCAGGGTTTAGGGCAGTGCAGTGGTGTTCGGGGAGTGTAGGGGGTCGTGCTGGGGCTGGTGTTTGAGGGTTTAGGGTAGTGCAGTGGTGTTCGGGCAGTGTAGGGGGTCGTGCTGGGGCTGGTGTTTCAGGGTTTAGGGCAGTGCAGTGGTTTTCGGGCAGTGTAGGCGGTCGTGCTGGGGCTGGTGTTTCAGGGTTTAGGGCAGTGCAGTGGTGTTCGGGCAGTGTACGGGGTTGTGCTGGGGCTGGTGTTTCAGGGTTTAGGGCAGTGCAGTGGTGTTCGGGCAGTGTAGGGGTCGTGCTGGGGGTGGTGTTTCAGGGTTTAGGGCAGTGCAGTGGTGTTCGGGCAGTGTAGGGGTCGTGCTGGGGCTGGTGTTTCATGGTTTAGGGCAGTGCAGTGGTGTTCGGGCAGTGTAGGGGTCGTGCTGGGGGTGGTGTTTCAGGGTTTAAGGCAGTGCAGTGGTGTTCGGGCAGTGTAGGGGGTCATGCTGGGGGTGGTGTTTCAGGGTTTAGGGCAGTGCAGTGGTGTACGGGCAGAGTAGGGGTCTTGCTGGGGGTGGTGTTTCAGGGTTTAGGGCAGTGGTGTTCGGGCAGTGTAGGGGGTCTTGCTGGGGTAGTGTTTCGTGGTTTAGGGCAGTGCAGTGGTGTTCGTGCAGTGTAGGGGTCGTGCTGGGGGTGGTGTTTCAGGGTTTAGGGCAGAGCAGTAGTGTTCGGGCAGTGTAGGGGATCGTGCAGGGGGTGGTGTTTCAGGGTTTAGGGCAGTGCAGTGGTGTTCGGGCAGTGTAGGGGGTCGTGCTGGGGGTGGTGTTTCAGGGTTTAGGGCAGTGCAGTGGTGTTCGGGCAGTGTAGGGGGTCGTGCTAGGGTATGTGTTTCAGGGTTTAGGGCAGTGCAGTGGTGTTCGGGCAGTGTAGGGGGTCGTGCAGGGGCTGGTGTTTCAGGGTTTAGGGCAGTGCAGTGGTGTTCGGGCAGTGTAGGGGGTCGTGCTGGGGGTAGTGTTTTAGGGTTTAGGGTAGTGCAGTGGTGCTTGTGTAGTGTAGGGGGTCGTGCTGGGGGTAGTGTTTTAGGGTTTAGGGTAGTGCAGTGGTGTTTGTATAGTGTAGGGGGTCATGTTTTAGGGTAGTGCAGTGGTGTTTGGGTAGTGTAGGGGTAGTGTTTTAGGATTTAGGTTAGTGCAGTGGTGTTGGGGTAGTGTTTTAGGGTTTAGGGTAGTGCAGTGGTGTTTGTGTAGTGTAGGGGTCATGCTGGGGGTAGTGTTTTAGGGTTTAGGATAGTGCAGTGGTGCTTGTGTAGTGTAGGGGTCGTGCTGGGGTAGTGTTTTAGGGTTTAGGGTAGTGCAGTGGTGTTTTTGTAGTGTAGGGGGGTCATGTTTTAAGATGCAACGCTCCAATACCTGACCAGTCTGCACTACATAAAACTGCAAAAACCTAAAAATAAAAAGTGTTTTGCACACTTTTGTCATTGGGCTATATGTGGGCTACATCTGGGTAATATTTGTGCTACATTTGGGCTCTTTTTTCACTGGTGGCCATCTTGGAAGACTTCTTTGTTATGAAGTTTCCTAATTTCCTCATTTACTGCAGTCTCATCAGTAGGAAATGCTTTCAGTTTTTACTTTGATTCCATCAAGAAGGCATTCAGATGTGTCACACATTTGCCATAAATTCAGAATGTTATTACTCTTGTTGTTCATTAGATCACTGTAGTAAAGCTTCTGCTCACCAAGGAGTTAACTGGAAGTCTACTGCTGGTATTGAAAGTGATTGTTTCAGTCTGCATGTCAGAATTTTCTAATGAAATAGAAGAGGATTTGAGATCTCACTTAAAACATGCACTAAATTTTCTTTTGCAGCACTAACCATAATTTCTATGGCAAAATGAACCCCCTCATTTTGTTCCTTTTTAAATTAAATGTTTTAAGTGTTACCAGTTTATTCCAATCAAGATGGCTTCAGGTGTGCCATACTTTTGTCATAAGTAAGGCTGTTAGCACTCTAGTTGTTCTTTAGAACACTCTGGGAAGCTGCAGTAGAACACAAAGGCATCAACTGACAGGCTGCTCCTGTTGAAATATAACAGGAAGATATTTGAGATCTCACTTAAAACATGTCCTAATTTTTCTTTCTACAGCACTAACCATAATTTCTATGGCAAAATGAACCCCTCATTTTGTTCCTTTTTAAATTAAATGTGTTAAGTGTTACCAGTTTATTCCAATCAAGATGGCTTCAGGTGTGCCATACTTTTGTCATAAGTAAGACTGTTAGCGCTCTAGTTGTTCTTTAGAACACTCTGGGAAGCTGCAGTAGAACACAAAGGCATCAACTGACAGGCTGCTCCTGTTGAAATATAACAGGAAGATATTTGAGATCACACTTGAAACATGTCCTAATTTTTCTTTCTACAGCACTAACCATAATTTCTATGACAAAATGAACCCCATCATTTTATTCCTTTTTAAATTAAATGTTTTAAGTGTTACCAGTTTATTCCAATCAAGATGGCTTCAGGTGTGCCATACTTTTGTCATAAGTAAGACTGTTAGCGCTCTAGTTGTTCTTTAGAACACTCTGGGAAGCTGCAGTAGAACACAAAGGCATCAACTGACAGGCTGCTCCTGTTGAAATATAACAGGAAGATATTTGAGATCACACTTGAAACATGTCCTAATTTTTCTTTCCAGAGCACTAACCATAATTTCTATGACAAGATGAACCCCATCATTTTGTTCCTTTTTAAATTAAATGTTTTAAGTGTTACCAGTTTATTCCAATCAAGATGGCTTCAGGTGTGCCATACTTTTGTCATAAGTAAGGCTGTTAGCACTCTAGTTGTTCTTTAGAACACTCTGGGAAGCTGCAGTAGAACACAAAGGAATCCACTGACAGTCTCTGCCCTTGTTGGATGTACATGTTTTACTGAGAATGTCAGACTTCATTCTCACATGACTGAGAAAGATAATGTGAATTTACAGAAAATATGCTCTCATTTTAGCTTCTGGAGCACCTTCCAAAACTGTATGGGACAAGCATGTGAAAATAGTTCTCTCAAACATGATTCATGATATCCCAGCAGAAGGTTTTTCACAGGGTAAAATCACCTTAGAACACACCACAATTCCTGAAATTAGTATGGTACCATCAACAAATGAATTCTAATGTAACTAAAGTCTGTTATCACCCTTTATAGTTCTCCTTTTGGTAACCCTCAAAATCTTCGATTCACTACAATGCATTTATATTGGTCCCAAGATGGCTGCCAGCAATTCCAGGATGAAGTGCTGACAGCCAATCAGATCTCACGATGACATGTGTGGTTAGGCTCCGCCCAGATATATATGTGTTTTTACTTTTGATTTTCTCAGCAACTACTGAACGGATTTACACCATTTAACAAAAAGGGTTCTTTTTGAACCAAGAACTACCTCTTTGCCAAATTTGGTGTAATTCCGTTCAGCAGTTCGGGCTGTAGCCTTGCATAAAGTTTCCTATGGGAAATTGATTTTTTGACTCTTATTTTTTTAATTTCTCCGCAACTACTGAACGGATTTACACCATTTAACAAAAGGGTTCTTTCTGAACCAAGAACTACCTCTTTGCCAAATTTGGTGTAATCCGTTCAGCAGTTCGGGCTGTAGCCGTGTCTAAAGTTTCCTATGGGAAAATGAATGGGGAAAACACGTTTTGGGACCCCCTTTTTCTCGGCCCCCGCTTGACGAATCACCCTGAGACTTTCAGGGTAGGAGCGGACCGGAGCGGGCCATAAAGTTTGAAAATTTCGCGAAGATTCGTCAACCGACGCAAAGAGTTATTTCAAATAGAATGTCGCGGATTTCCTATGGAAAATAGGTCCTAACTATAACTATCTACTGGCGACCGTCAGTAGATAATATATATATATATATATATATATATATATATATATATATATATATATATATATATATATATATATATATAGGGGACCTTCCTGCACATAAACAATCATAGGCAATTTGCTGTTTCTATGTGTGCTGCACAAGGCGGCACACATGGAAACAGCAAAAACGAGGAGAAATAAAGCATTTCTCCTTGTTGCACCTGTTTATGACCTGGTTTTCCCTGGTCTTAATTTTGACGCTGCCTCCTATTTACGCTGCCCTTGTAAATAGGAGGCTTAGTCAAAATCAATGGGTGTTGTGGTGGACCGCCCACCGCAACACCCATTGCCCTCCCGTTTCACACTAAAATACAGTGTGAAAGAGTGCCTTATTTACAAGGCAGCGTTAGGGCACATTAAGTAGCTTAACTCTGCCTTGTAAATAAGGTGAGGCCCCTATCGCCATCACAACGTAACTGAAAGTGAAGTTGTGGTGGTGATAGGTGCTTGTAAGTATGCCCCTCTGAGACCAACATCTTTATATTCCAAGCACCTTACAATCCTTAACAGTCCTCTGCATACCCAGACTCACAATTGAATCTGGTATCCTTTTTATGTTGTGCCCACATCAAAAAAGGAAGAATCCTGAGAAGCTGAGTGGTGCACAATGATATGCATGAAACCTCTCTCTCAAGAAGACTTCCTCCACATGTCTGCATGACTTCTTCCTTGCACTTTCACATTTTATGATTGTTCCTTTCCATTACACCATTGGTGTTTGGAATATGCGAAGGCACAACAATTTCACTACTAACCAAAATATTGTAACTCAGATCGCATGAAACGCACCTCTCTGTCCAATGTCATTGACATTGGCAAATACTTTCAGCAAAATAAACACAGATCTCCACTGGCAGTGGGAATACTCCTGCCTCTCCGTGAAGCCTATTTAAGAAACCAGTGTTAAGGAGTGGACACTACAATGGTCTTCTGAGTCCCCGTCAAGGGCACCATGCGGCGGAACACCTCCCCCAGTCCAGTCCGCCAGAGGACCCCATCCAGAAAAACCCATGATACTGTGTCGAAGACCTTAGTAAAGTCAATTAACAGGAGGGCCATAGAATCCTCGATATCCTGCAATTGAGAGAGCGTGGCGTATACCCTTCTGATACAGTGACATGTGCTGCGACCTGGCATAAATCCACATTGGTCTGAATGTATTAAATGTGGCCCGGCACGCACCAGTCGTGTCACCAGGACTTTCGCATAGATCTTAATGGCAGTGTTAATGAGGGATATCGGACATTAGGCCAAACACTAATCACGAGGGAGGCCCTCCTTAGGTAAGACTACAATTGTGCACAGTCTAGCTCGTATGGAAAGGTCCCACACCGCACCGCAGCTGACTCTTGTGATCCTTAAACACAGAAAAAAATGAAATCTTAACAGCTTTGTGAGTTGCATTATTATAGGGAAATACCACATTTGACAAGTAGAAAGCCCAATAGCATTGGCTAGCATTACAGCCACAGCATAGATATTTTTCTAGGCTTTGATTTTTTAGTTCTCTTTGCCCATTGGGCAGAGGTTAATAACCAGATGAAAGAGCTTGATCAACATCCAATGCTTTTTTTAAACATTTCCAAAAATGTGAACGATATAGAGCTTCTCTCTTAGAAATATTAGCATAAGACAAACCATGAAAATGAA
>CAWUFW010034632.1:0-10863 GCA_963921515.1 Calotriton arnoldi | reverse complement strand
CGCTCCTCTCTTGTTTTAATTGATTTTATGTTTTAAATGTCCTCACTTTTCTTTTGATTAGATTCTATTTACCAGTATTCCTTGCGGGGTTGTTGGACCCTGGTTCGGCACTTTTTCAGTTATTCCCACCTGTTTTAGCATCGCGCTGCAAAGCGCTAATGTTCTGACACGCTCCCCCTTTCATGGAGGGTTTAAATTCATTATCAGCGCGTCCACGCAGTAGGCACGCCAGAGGCAAGCCTGTCTCACGCCTGGATCGCGCCGGGTGCCAGAACCCCTGTTCAGCCTCCCATCATGCAGTCAGAAGACGCTACTCTGGTAAGGAAATTCAGAGCATTTAATCTCTTAGGAAACATTTCGGAGCGCTTCCTCTCCCGACCAGTTACATTTGTCACGAATGTTGCTTTTAATTAAAGGAGCATGAGTCCTCTATTAATGCATCGCAGTTGACCAACCTGCCAATTTGGCGTTTCACCCATCAACAAGTTGTAAAACAAATAAGAAACGTAAATCATTTACTAATTTAAACTTTTACGTTTCGAAATGCTTAAGCTACACCACAGGTTGGCGGCATGAACCTAGCCAGCTTGAGCAAACCAAAGACCGCCAATCAATATAGCAAACATATATACTTCAAAACTATGACATCAGATAGCATAAAATATGCCACAAAAAAAGCTACGCAAGGTTACACAACAAATGGATTTTGAAACTCTGCGTATAGTTTACCCCCTGTTCAGTGAGTTATGGGCGAACACGCCCGTCTTGATCGGCTACAGATGTTTGTTACTATGTTTCCTACAATTGCTGTTTCGGCCAGGCGTGGCTATATTCTGAGCTCAATTTTATAAATACTAACCAACTTTCCGATAATACCTATAGCTGTGGTGTGCTACCTCTTAAGAAACTCTTCGCAGAAGGAACCCAAGGATAGACGGCCCTGTGGCGCAATGGATAGCGCATTGGACTTCTAGTGAAGTGAAGACATTCATAGGTTGTGGGTTCGAGTCCCACGAGTTGCTTTCTTATCAATATCACATTTTTTTTATCAATATCACATTTAAAAAAGCGATATACTGTAACAGGTCTTTACGTTCGCAACTGTAAACTTTTAACAACTTTTCAGAAGTTTGGTGATAATAAAACGTTGCACACATTCTGGGGCTGCTATCCAAGGTGCAAAACCTTTTTACAGTTTGAGTTAGGGACCTGAGGTACCGCTTCTCCGATTGTACACACAAGCGTGGCAGAAAAGTTTGTTTGTGATCGTCCGTGACCAAGAGAACAATGCACGAGGGGGTTTCGTTGTGCAACTCGTGCAATAAGTTATCACAGCCGGCTGCAGCAGAGCCCTGTGGGGGTACAATGGATAAAGCGGCGGGCGCCTGAGGAGAAGGAGGAGCGTGTTTAATTAGGAAGTGCAGATTTTGGTGAGCAACAGGATAGGATAGCTGTACCCCTGCTTTAACCTATGTAAAGCGGGGCACGGGGAACATTGCACGGCAATATCTTTAACGTGGAGGGCTATATGAACAGCACAGTTGCATCGTTGTTTCAGCCAAGCTGTGTGGTGGAGACTTCGTTACATATACACTCTTCCTTTCCTTGGAGCTACTTGTCGATGGAGAAAGGGGGTATGTGTGAGGGAAGGTTGCGAGCGAGGGGGGAGCATGAGATACAGCCCAGAAGCGCGCCTACTTTATTAACTGCAAGTATCACACGAGTGCAACCTTCTCTGGGGACTGGGGAATGTTTAACGAGGGAGGGTAGAGACAAACAGGGTTTGAAAGGTGCTGCTTGAGAAAACGAGTGTTGCTGTGGTAGAGCATTGAACCTTCTCTCCCTTCCTGTACTAGCCCTATATGAACAGGGGACAAACAGCTCCCGCAAACTGAGAAAACACAGAGAGCAGATCATGCAAAGTGACAGGACACTGGGAGCAGGCCTCGCAAGCTGAGAGGAAACACAAGGAGCAGCCTATGCAGATTTCATCAAACCAACACTGGTGAAAACAGTGGCGCTAGAAATGTAAATGAATAGATTCAGATATGCGCTTAGTCGGTGCGATGAGGAAAATAGGAGTGGAACCCGAGCTCGTGTTTTATGATATCTGAATCTATTCATTTACATTTCCTAGCGCCACTGACTGTTTTCACCAGTGTTGGTTTGATGAAATCTGATACACGAGCTCGGGTTCCACTCTATTTTCCTCATCGCACCGACAGCGCATATCTGAATCTATTCATTTACATTTCCTAGCGCCACTCTTTTCACCAGTGTTGGTTGGTTTGATGAAATCTGATACACGAGCTCGTACAGGGTCGATAGTCCTGTGTCAATATGAGTGCAGGGTTAGTGGTGCCTGTGTGACTGCAGTGATTTGCATGAGTGCAGGGTGAGAGTGTGTGCCTGCATGTGTAGGGTGAGTAATTAGAGTACACTGGATGAGTGATGAGACTGTATGAGTTAAGGGTGTGCCTGTGTGAGTGCTGTGTGAGCAGCACAAATGGTGTGCCTGTGTAAGTGCTGGGGAGTACTGTCAGTGCAGAGTGAATTGTGTGACTGCATGAGTATACTGGATGAGCAGCATCCCTAACTGAATGCAGGTTGAGTGTATGAATGCATTCGATGAGTGGTGCACCCTTGTGAGAGGAGGGTGAGGGGTATGCTTGTGTTAGTGTAGGATGAGCTAAGTAGTGTGCATCTCTGAGCAATAGGGTAAGTGTAGCGGTCTGCCTGTGTGAGTGCAGAGAGAGTGGTGAGTCTTTGTGAGTCCATTTGCATTTTTTCAATGAACTGCAGCAAGCTTTCTTGCAACATACACTGAAAACGCACCATTTGCACCAAATTTCCTTGTCAATTAGTGAATTAAAAATGATTAGTATAACCCCCGGTCTTCTTGTTTGATTCAATCTCGCTCACTGCGCTCGCACTTAAATTAATTTCAAAGGTTTCTGCCCCACCACTTTTAAAATGCACCAGCCACCACTGCTAACAACGTACATGGTGGGTCAACTAGCTTTCGAGCCTAGAATAAAATAAACAGAGACCAACTCACCCAGCAGCAACCAGTCTCAGCCATTACCTTCGCAAGATCCTGAGCAAGCTAAGTCAGACTATGCTAACTGGCTAAACTCAGCCTGCTTTTCGTAGGAGATGTTTATCTAAACTATCCCTGGCTTTACAGAAATTGGGGAGGGAGGGGCAATGCATGCAGACATAATTTAGAGGGTTTTGATAACGGCATGTAGTAAGTCCTTCCACTCACCCCACAGATATGTGGTACTTGGTATCATGTTCTGTTTTGTATGAGGCAGTCTTGTTACCATGTTCCACTCCTTAAAGTACTATACAGCTGCCTCTCAGACGAGGAAACTCCATTTTCCCACGTGTGAGCGCAAACAGCTGCTGACCCTCTTGGCCTGGGGACGTTGGACAACCTGTCCTGTGGGATGCCTTCATCGTCCTCCAACGGCACAGAAGAGGCTGCAATTGACCAGGGGCCCCACTTTGGGGACGGCCATAACGCTTCTTGAGCATTGGCATGCCTCGGGTTAATCCGCATCACCTTCTCTCCTTATTACCGCAGTGATTCGCCTTTTGCATTCACAGTGGAGCTGGGTCCAACAGAAAGCAGGTACGTTTTTGTCACACCATATCAAGCACTTTATTTTTCGCAGCCTGCTCTTTATTTGTGGCACAAACAGATGTACTAATCTCGAACCTCTCTAAGCTCCCTTCCCCTCTCTCTTCACACAGCCTTGTGAATCGACCAGGTCTGAGAATACTCAAAAGTTGCCATCAGTCCAAGCTCAAAATTACAATGGAAAATAATCCTGCAAGTTTCTCTAATTAGACATTTGCAGACAGAAAGGAACATCTCCAAAATATATATATTTCAGTAACTCGCATGCTAATTTTCATCAAGTTACAAATGTAATAGTTTCTAAATCATAAATTCAATATACATGGCGTGGGCTGGTGTTAATGTGTCTATAAAGGAATGCAGTAGGTTTATTTTGTCAAAACAAATAACGTTTTTTCTGCTAAATTATTTTACCCATATTTTTAATTACGTGTATGTGGGCCGGCCAGGCTGCACGAGCTCTCGCGATCTATTGGATCTGTAGCCTCTTGTGGCCCCACTAGGCTTTCAGCATGCGCTGGATTATTTCTGCTGCATATTATTTGCAGCCTGCACAGGATTATCACATTCACTTGATCCCCAGCCAGCAGTGGATCCCCATCTCGCACCAGTCCCTTACAGCATGCATCAAATGCCCAGACTGGACTACATCTCTGGTCTGCACTTAAATCCGTGGCTGACTCTGACTCCCAGAGTCTACAGGATACAGATCGAGTCTGCCTCAGACCCAAGGCCTTTACTCCTTCCCTATCTGCCTTTACTCCTTCCCCTATCTGCAATCTTTCCAAATCCTGCTCTACAATAGATTTCAATCCTGCCCTAAGATCCCTGCTTGCATCAGATCCTCGGGTACCAAGGAACATTCATCTCGGCTCATCTTAGAGACTGGCACACCCGGTGAGCAGAATTAACACGAGCAGAAAAACATGGCTGTTACGAATTTCTTTATTCAAGCATTTCACGTTTAATTGTATATACCCAGGGTAGCTATGCGCACGAGGCTTCTTTAGTAGAAAAGCATATTCACGGAGAGCATTATACGAAAGTCAACTTTGTTAAAAGAAATGACTCGTACCTAGTGAAGACAATAAAACGTACAAGCCAGTTTCTGACGCGCTTGCAATTTTCGCCTGTTTAAAGGCGGTGAAACAATCGAATGAAAAATAAAAATCAATGTTTGGCGACGTGGCTTTAGTAACTCTCTGTTACTTTGAGGGTCATTCAGATAGGTAATTCCTACATAAAGCTGGGGCACCTGTCATGTCCTTTTCACTAAGAAGCTCACCACTCACTTAAGCTTCAGCTCTGCATATAAGGCTTAAAGTCTCTACATATGCTTCGAACGTCCAAGGCGGATTTCCGAAAAGTGCAGGCATGGGCGCACTCACGACGAAGATAATTCTGTGCAGTTCTTGCCTTGTTTGAAGCTACTTTCAAATCAACGTCGGTTTATGTTTTGATATAATTCTTGGAAGATGACGTACAGTAGGTAACATAATCTTCCACGTTGCCTTAAATTAATTACAGGATTGAGTTTTTGCATACTCATGAATGTTCGAGCAAGGAAGTCCTGGACGCGCGGCCGCGAGACGCGCTCTGTGGTGGGGGAGGGGGAGGAGCATGCTTAATGAGGAAGAGAGGGGGGCGGGTTGTGTGTGTAGAGTTAATGAGCCATGACGAGCAGTTGGCGGCTGCGCGCGTGCACGCGCGTAACCGCAAGCTTGAGGCCAGCAAAAGCCTCTGGCAGCACTTTGAAAAGCACACTTACTAAATGTCTCGCAGAGCAGCTGCATGCGCTGGCTCAGACCGAGACCTAAAGAAAAAAGTGTCGGAAAAAGTGAAATTGTGCAATTATGAAGGCCGTCTACAAGCTTTCGCATGATCGCATGTATGCACCTGCTTATATTCTTGGTCACATGCTCAATACTAGAAGCGTCTCTGTTAGGGTCTATAATATGTGCATGTTGTCTCTCTCAAAGAGTTTGTCAGATTTATGGGGATCATGTTGTTGGTTAGCTCTGTCACTCACAGACTATTACTTTTGCAAAAATACTTTCACACTGTTAGACAGAGTTCACTTTCCAATACGGACATTTGTGATCCACTTGCTCAGCCTCTTAACATGGGTCTCTGCAGTCCCCCCTCCCACCTTCCCCCACCGCCCCTGTTCCCTAACACTCTCCAGATGGCGCTCTGCTGCTCGCCACCCTATCTGGGAGTTGTTCTTGCCCTCTACCTCTACTCTACCTCTCTTCTACCCTCTACCTCTCTCTATCTCCTCTACCTCTCTTCTATCCCTCTACCTCTCTTCTATCCCTCTACCTCTCTTCTATCCCCTCTACCTCTCTTCTATCCCTCTACCTCTTTCTCACCCCTCTACCCCTCTTCTACCCCTCTTCTACCCCTCTACCCATCTCATTCTACCTCTCTACCCCTCTTCTACCCCTCTACTACCTCTCTCTACCCCTCTACTACCCACTGTAACTAGCAAAGACACTGTGTCACGGCAGCATCACTCTGCACCACCACAGCATCACTCTGCACCACCACAGCATCACTCTGCACCACCACAGCATCACTCTCGCACCACCACAGCATCACTCTGCACCACCACAGCATCACTCTGCACCACCACAGCATCACTCTGCACCACCACAGCATCACTCTGCACCACCTCAGCATCACTCTGCACCACCACAGCATCACTCAGCGCAACAGCAACATCACTCAGCATCGCCTTTGCCATAGTACACCACCACAGCATCACTCGGCAAGACCTAAGTATCATTCAGCATCACCTCCGCATCGTCTCAGCACCAGTCACCACCACCACCACCACCACCACCACTACCACCTCAACATCACTCAACACCACGACAGCCTGCTCTCGGAATCTGCCATCTGTTGATTCTCCCTAAGCGCCTGGCACGCTGCTAGTGTTATAATACAGGTACTAGTTCACAACCTTCAACCTCCAATTGTTTATGCCCCTCACACATAAAAACTTTAACAAACAACCATTGGAATAGGCAAAAACAAGTTGCCAGCATTGCAAGAACAAAAGAAAAATGAGGATTTTTTTATTGTACATACATTTTTAATGTGGTCGTTCAGTTGGACATAATGCCTTCTTGGTCATATATAAGGTAACAAAATGCTTCTGGCACTTTTTATTACAACTTTTCAGCATGCTGCACAGCAGCCACACTTCTCTACAGCACAGCTTAAGCCCATTGGCAAAGCCAATAGCTTTCTGCCCTAAGCTTACTTATAAGGCCCCAAAGGCGAGACCTGTTGGCTATGCCAATGCTGTATTTGCAATGTGCCTATCTGTGTATTATGGGCCTCAGCTTAGCAGGCACCTACGGAAACCTAGCAAACCTGTAAATTCTTTGAACTCTAGACACCCAGAGGAATCCTGTTTACCCAGAATCCCTTGCAAACCTCAATTTGTCTAAAAAAACACATTTTCTTATATTTCAGCGGTGGAAAAGCTCTGGAATCTGAGGGGAGACACAAACGTCTTCCACCTAGCATTTCCCCCAGTCTCCACTGATAAAAATGGTAGCTCACTTGTGTGGGGAGCCCCCTGGTGCCTGGCGACAGGAAACGGCTCAAAACTTGTTGTGGAGACATCAAAATTATCTATCACAAAACAAGCTGGTTTGGTATGGGGGCACCTGCGTTGAAGACCCTGGGCTTGGCGGCCTTCTAGGGAAACCTCCGCTAAAGCCCAGACATTTCTGGAAAGTAGACTTAACCGGGGGAGTCCAAGGATGTGTGCCTCACGTGGTCCAGCACAAGCGCTTTCTTACCCAGAATCCCCTGCCAGACCTCAAGTTTAGCTTTACAAAAATTACTTTTTCTTTGTGGGATCATCATGCGCCAGCTCTCAAATTTCCTCCCACCTCCATCTCCCGAGTAAAATAATACCTCATGTGTAGATGCCCAAAAGCAGAGTCAACTTTAAAAAATGTATAAAAAAACATAGTGTGCTAATCAGCTTGCTGTGATATCCCCTGAATCTCTACACATTTTTGGCCCTTGCCCGTCACGGGCACTTGGCCCACCCACCCAAGTGAGGTATCCTTTTTGTCAGGCTATGAGGCAGTTGTTCCCTGCACCGCGCTTCATCCAGGACACGGTAAAAACAAAAGATACGGAAAGATGCATTCGGTCAGGGGCCGATTCATGGTGGAAATGTTTGGAATCTCTATGTGTCCAAGATACTCCGTATTGAACTTTAAAATTGACGTCATGTTGGGCCACTCCCTGTTTGGAGGTGTGACTGTGTGGATATAAAAGACTGGACTCCGTGCGGTGTAGTGCAGCCTACTATTCTTAGAACGTTTGTGGTGTTAGTGGCTGTTGCCCAGCAGTTGGAGCCTGCTTTGGCTCGAGGATAGTGCTTGTTGTGTGGCCGATATTGTTTTGGGAGCCCGATTCCAGTACTGGTGAGCAGCTGTCTTTTGCCTCCGCATGTTCCCCGCCGGAGCTGTACACTGCTAACGTTAAAATTGTGAGTGCTTGCATCTCGTTGAAGGTAATACTTGCAGAGTTCAGCATTCACGTGGTTATGGTATGCGGATTACAAAAGGAAATATATGCATATGTTCTCCATTCCTTACTTCGAGTGCGCACTGAGAAACAACGTTCTTGTTTGGAGATGGAAATTACATGGACTTTTAACAGTCACTAATTCTGGGTTAAACTTTAGATATTTGAATATAGAGGATAAATAGGCAACGGTTAAACAACAGATTCCACCCTTGTGTCTGTGTTGATCGCATGTTGCATTATTGCTATTGGATATTTCATTATTTAACTCTGAGTTGGTATTGAATTGTTGACTATATAATTTTGTGAGGCACAGAAATAGTGCCACTCTTTTGTGTGTGCGAGTGAGACACCTTTTACCTTAAGGAACAGCAGTTTTTATTTATCTTCTGTTTTGATCGTTTTCAGAAATGAACTGAGGTTTAATTTGTCATTTCTGTCATTTGAGAACTGTTTGTGAATCAGAGAAAGAATTGTTTGCCTCTTTCTCGACTGCATGCTTTTGTTTTTATTCCTTCCAGGTCTCCTCCCAGGGTTGGCCTCTTTCTCATTAGCCCCTCCCCCATGTCTGGCTCTCCCACGAGTCCTCTGTATTGCACAATTATCAAATTAGGATCTGCTGGAAGGTGGGATTCCTATGATCGTTAACCATGACAGAATAGTAGACCCATGAATAAGGGATTCTCCCTGGAGCAGTATCCACCAGAAGAACGCCTGCCGCAGGATGATATTTGTGCCATGTTAGTGGATTTAAAAGGAGAAATTGCAGCTTCAAGGGCGGAAACACGTCTGCGTTAAGTGACTACAAAATAGATAAGAGACACTCTTCGGATTCCACATGACAGCAACCACAGAGAGTTCTGGGGTACAGATAGTGCAAACCCGCCTGTGGTGTCGACATTCTGGCAGTAGTCCCATTGGCCCCTCTTGAGAGATTTTTTTAGTGATATCAGTACAGGTATTCCTCACCCAGGCACAGTTGCATTATATGGCCAGGCCGCAATCATTCCCCAGGTAGCTCAATCCTGGGTGGCATTTCTGATATCCTGTTGGGGTGGATGGTGCCGCTTGGGCTACACCTTCAGACGTACAGTAACGCAGTCAGCTGACAGAGGTAGACTTAAAACAGGGCAATAAGAAGTTAGCGACATGTTTGACCCACTTCAATGGATTTATGGCTAAAAACAGGATGGCTCTGAGAGAAACATGCTCCACTGTTTTATCGAGCATTAGAAGAAGGACTGAAGGATGTATAGCCCAAGTAGAGCCCCCAACCTAAGTCTTGTGCAGATTTAATCAATCTTGCATTACGTTTGAGACCATAGACTGAATGAGCGCAAGGGGGCTAAGAAGTGATAGTAAAACACTTTATCGAACCAGAACCAATCCGCTTTGTAGCAGAGTCCTGAGCCAATGGCCAAATGGGTAAGGGATAAGGGGTCCCATTTGCAAGAAGAGACTGGAAAAGCGCAGAACAAACTGATTGTTTATATTGTGGAGGGAAAAACATTTTGTTTGAGAGCATCCTACTCTCGACCAAAATCAGTAAAAAAGAGCACCAAGAGTTCCTAAAACTAAGTGTCCTGCAACAGAGACAGAAGCATTTCGTGGGACATGAGGATAACTCTTCTGAATCGCAGCTGTGCAGATTCCTTGCAAAGTGTGGGTGCCTCATATTCATTCTAAAAGCTCGTCAAGACTCACTAAAGAATTAGAATGTCAAGAAGTAGGCAGAAGATTGATTCCGGAGTATCGGGTAATTTTATAGACTCCGAATCTCAAAGCCCCCTTCCATGCGGCGTGAATTTTTCGCCGCTGTGCGGGGGTTTTTATTAGTGGGCGGGGATTCGACGGCTCCCGGCTTGTCAGGCGTCACACCACCGTGATTCTGCGCATGACGGCCGGGGAGCCCGTCAGCGAGCATACAAGGAGTTAAAGTTTGGATTGAAAACACAAGACAAAAGCAGACCTGAAATGGTGAGGGCGTTACATAGAACTATGTTGTCTTCGTGGCCTATTACTTATAACGTACTGAGTTAATATCCTTCCATTTTAAAGCCGGAAAGCCTCCACCCTCATGAAAATCTCCAATTCAGTATGCCATAGATGCTCCCCGATTTAAATTAATATTGGGCAGGCCATGGTTAACCTTGCATAACCCCACTCATTGATCGGAATCATCGTAGTGTAACCTTTACTTCCAGGGTTTTGTACTGATATATGCATTTCAGTCTTCCCAGGTGATCCAGCTTGACTACATATCTTTTACATACCATAGCCGTCCCTAACATGCCCACCCCAGACATGATCCCTGGTGCTTAGTGGGCTTTCTGCCCCACACTGGGGGGGGGGCAGCAGAAAGACTGTCTCATTTGTGTTTTGGGGTAGCATGTCCACTTTGGGCAGCCCCCCAACATATTAAGAAATAAAGCTGGCTTCCTGGTACCTAGTGGGCTTTCTGCTGAGTGCCACCTGGGGGAAGGAGCAAAAAAGACTTTTGTCACAATTTCTCTTTGGTTGCTGGCATGGTCTTGCTGATTGTGGCAGCCCCCACTCCTCTTTAAAAAATAAATCCCTCGTGTCCAGTGGCTTTCTGACTCCCTGGGGTGCACATCGGGAGTCCTGCTCCATCTGCCTCCTAGGGGGGGCCAGAATAATTG
>CAWUFW010034631.1:0-10864 GCA_963921515.1 Calotriton arnoldi | reverse complement strand
CCACTACTACCACCCTCAGCCAGGGGGGCAGGATGCCCACCACTACTACCACCCTCACCCAGGGGGCAGGATGCCTACCACTACTACCACCCTCACCCAGGGGGGCAGGATGCCTACCACTACTACCACCTTCACCCAGGGGGCAGGATGCCCACCACTACTACCACCCTCACCCAGGGGAGGCAGGATGCCTACCACTACTACCACCCTCACCCAGGGGGCAGGATGCCCACCACTACTACCACCCTCACCCAGGGGGGCAGGATGCCTACCACTACTACCACCCTCACCCAGGGGGGCAGGATGCCTACCACTACTACCACCCTCACCCAGGGGGCAGGATGCCTACCTACTACCACCCTCAGCCAGGGAGGCAGGATGCCTACCACTACTACCACCCTCACCCAGGGGGGCAGGATGCCTACCACTACTACCACCCTTAGCCAGGGGCAGGATGCCCACCACTGCTACCACCCTCACCCAGGGGGCAGGATGCCTACCACTACTACCACCCTCACCCAGGGGGGCAGGATGCCCACCACTACTACCACCCTCACCCAGGGGGCAGGATGCCTACTGCACTACTACCACCCTCACCCAGGGGGGCAGGATGCCTACCACTACTACCACCCTCAGCCAGGGGAGCAGGATGCCTACCACTGCTACCACCCTCACCCAGGGGGCAGGATGCCCACCACTACTACCACCCTCACCCAGGGGGCAGGATGCCCACCACTACTACCACCCTCACCCAGGGGGCAGGATGCCTACCACTACTACCACCCTCACCCAGGGGGGCAGGATGCCTACCACTACTACCACCCTCACCCAGGGGGCAGGATGCCTACCACTACTACCACCCTCACCCAGGGGGGCAGGATGCCTACCACTACTACCACCCTCACCCAGGGGGGCAGGATGCCTACCACCACCCTTAGCCAGGGGGCAGGATGCCTACCACTACTACCACCCCACTCATAGGATGGACAATGCATGACACAACCAGCACACCACAAACTAGGGAATGCAAGAAGAAGACATCCCCCAACACCATGACAAGCGTGTGTAGACTGTGTCAAATGCCTACAACACCGAACATGACTTTGAACATACAATGTGACCCCCTAGCACATGTGCCACACATATATGTGTGTGGCACCCACAATGCAAGCAGGCCATGACCATTGTGGCAATGGGGTCCAAACCCCATCATCACAGTGACCAAAAGGTAAGTGTGGGGTCCATAGCTGAAGCACATTTTGAACATTGTGGCAATGGGGTCCAAACCCCCATCATCACAGTGACCAAAAGGTAAGTGTGGGGTCCATAGCAGAAGCACATTTTGAACATTGTGGCAATGGGGTCCAAACCCCCATCATCACAGTGACCAAAGGTAAGTGTGGGGTCCATAGCTGAAGCACATTTTGAACATTGTGGCAATGGGGTCCAAACCCCCATCATCACAGTGACCAAAATGTAAGTGTGGGGTCCATAGCAGAAGCACATTTTGAACATTGTGGCAATGGGGTCCAAACCCCCATCATCACAGTGACCAAAAGGCAAGTGTGGGGTCCATAGCTGCAGCACATCTTGAACATTGTGGCAATGGGGTCCAAACCCCCATCATCACAGTGACCAAAAGGCAAGTGTTGACAAAGTAAGAGGTGCAACTGCCAAACTGCATGGATGATTCCTGGTCACAGAACAACAAACACATCAGTGGCAAAGTAGTGTATGTGTCCCATTGCAACATAAATTGGGGGAGCCAAATCCTGCAGTGCAAATAAGACATAACTTTGGCCATGTGCAGACAAACAACACCCATGGGGGCTGACACCGTCAACAATCATCAATGACACAATGACAGAAGTGACCATCCGAATGCAGACCCACATATTTGCACCAATGGGCACACACATGCAGATACCCTGTGGAGACTGCAGATGTGAGGCGAACAGATACCATACCATGGCAGCAATGGGACACACAATCAACAATTAGCAACAAATGAGGGCTCCCGTCCCATCAGCCTGGTCATGGAAGTGCCAACGGAATCATCAGCACAGATCCAACACACTTGTATAGCAATGTTGCACTGACAACACAGATGAGTCCTTCCCCATTGATGCCCAAACCTGCATGTTCACTGGAGATGGCCACACGGTCAGGGAAGTAGACGAATAGAACAATGGCAGGCACAACAGATGTGCAGGGGTGGAAGCCACAGATGTGAAGTTGCCAATCTAAGTAGGAAATCTCATTGCCAAATACTGAACACATGACACCCTCAGATGCTGCTATGGATGACATGGATACACCACAGGATAGGACACATAACCCCTGGACCACATGGGTTCCTGCACAGTAACACTTCATTATCATGAGACCAAATATCACCATCACTGCAGCAAGGGCATTGTTAGCATCATCAACATCATGTACATCAGAAGCAAAAGCACTAGAGAACAGAAAGTTGCTTTATTCAGCATATGTGGCATTAAAAGTAGAAGTCCGGTAGAACATAAACAAAGGCCAATGGCCAGTCCATCAACAAAGTCACAAGTGGGTGACAGTGGCAGATGCCACCCTACACATGCCTGCACAAAACCAGGGACAATCCACTAGGAGGGGCAACCGGGGGGTAGGCCAGGCACCGCAGGGACAGGATCAGGGCTCACCAGGAGGAAGCAGGGAAGGGGTGGTGGGTGCTGGAGAGCCACTGACAACTGCAGTGGAGGTGTCTGACATGGTGTGTGCCGGCACAACTGGGGGCATGGCTCAGATGTTGTGGGTGCCGGCACGACTGCAGTGGACCCTGCAGATGGAGTGGACAGGTCCGCCACTGCAGTGCCCAAGTCAGACAGGGTGGTAGTGGACTCCACTGCAGTGCCTACCACCAGGGGAGGAGAATGGGGAACAGGCAAGGTGGGCTGGACAGAGGGGAGGACACCCTCACCACATCAGTGGCACAGACAAGCGCAGCGGGGGGTGTGGTGCCGGGAGAGCAAGTGGCAGGGGGAGAAGGCCGGAGCCTCTTGGGGATGGTATATCTGTGGGTGGGGGAACCTGGGGCAGGGTGTGGCGGGGGCACCTGTGGAGTGGGGGCCTGAGGGATGGAGGAAGGTGACCTGGTGCTTGAGCTGCAGGGCGGCGGCGGGGTCTTGCTCTTACCACTCCGGGGGACTTGCGGGTGGGGGCCTCAGTCTGTCTGCGCCTGGGGAGGGTGTCCGGGGGCGAGGGGCACTCTGCTCCGTGTGGGGGGCTTCCTCTTCCCCCTGGATGCTGGGGCAGCTGGATCGGAGGGGAAGAGGCCGAGGTCACTGAGGAAGAGGCGCTGGGTCTTTGGGGTTGCAGGTGAGGCAAGGGAGGGTGCTTTGGAGGGAGAGGCAAGTGAGGACTGCGCAGTGCCCGTGGATGCGTGTGTGTGTACCAGGGCCCCATCCCCTGTGAGTCTGGTTTCAGTCCCCTGACTGTGCGTGCGTGTGCGTTTAGTTTGTGGCGTGTGTGTCTGTGTGCTGGATGTGTGTGTGCTGGTGTGTGCCTGTGCCGGTGTGTGTGTGCTTGGGACGGGCAAGGTGCTGGGGAGTGTGGATGGAGCAGAGGCAGGAGGGGTGAGGGACTGTCTGAGGAGGGACACTGCTGCCGTCAGGGAGGAGTCCATGGACCTGTTGCCCCTCTGTAGGTCAGACATGCCCGATGAGATGCCCTCCATGAACGACACCAGCTGAGTCAACAGTGCGGTGTGCGCATGGAGGACACTCAGCATGGCTGTCTGCCCTACATGGAGCTGGCGAAGGAGGTACACAGACTCCTCACTCAGGGCAGCAGGGGACACAGGGGCAGGGGTGCGGTGCCTGGGCCAAAGGAGACACGCTCCCGAACATGGGAGCCTCCACGGACCTGGGGAATGGGAGCCGATGGGAGGGCGGTGGTGGTGCTGGTGGTGGCGGGGACAGCAACACTAGCTGGGGTGTGGTGGCTGCTGACACCCGCCTCCACAAAGGAGTCATCCTCCGAGTTGCTCTGGTCCTCAGCTGAGGTGGATGGTGCTGAGGATTCCTCGGTGTGGCTCCCCTCGCCCTCCGTGCCACTGGGTCCCTCCGACCACTCCTCGGCTGCTGACCCAGTCTGGCTCTCTGGCTCCTCCTGGTCCGTGGAGCTGTCCCCTTCCGTGGCCGTGGATGTATCTGCAAACAATGGGGAAACAGACAGACATCAGTCACCTGCACCAAACGCACACACCACTGTGAGCACAGCACATCACAGAGCAAGGCCTGGCATCATTAGTTGTACATTGCTAAAAGTGCCCTAACTGAACAGGAGAAGCCAATTGTCAGTCTGATGCCAAGCATGGCACTCACATCCCACATGGCCTTGCACCCATCTGTCTGGTGTCTGTTGGATTGCAACACCCCAGTGTGGACACATGCACCAAGTACACAGTAGTTGGACAGTGCAGAGGACACGGTGTGGACACATCACAGCTCTTGCCACTGAGTCAGTACAGGTTTCCGGATGAAAGGGATGCCCAGAGTCAAATAGGAAATGCATGTGATGCATACCAGCGACAGACACCATGATGCACCCATGTCCTGATAGCCAGCGCCACTATGGTGTGCATGTAGCACATGTCACTCCCCTGCAGGACCACAAATAAGTTGACACATGCCATGGCAGAGGCATGACTGTTAAGTCATACATCACTGTCTCAGTGATGTATGACTTGGCAGCCAGACAACAACACTATGCACTGTGTCACAATAGTAGGTCATGGGGAATGCAAGTCCTGGAGCTGCACAAGTGCACATGTACATCCCCCACACAACACATCATCTCAACCCTCATCTGTCCAGGTCACACCTATTGGACATATGGGAGACCTGTGACACTACCCTCTGAACCTGAGCCCCTCACAATTTGCTGTGAATGGGGAACAGCTGCCTGAACATCACATTTGCATACCCCAGTCTGCACGGGCAGCTGATCAAACACCTATGTGACACACAAGTATCGTCTCCTATGGTCACATCTCCAGGGGCATGCTGAGCCCCTACCAAGAAACACCCCAGCAGTCCTGGCAACTAATCCACAGCACACTGACACAGAGGCAGACACCGGAGGGGTCAAATCACTGTGCACAATGTGTCAGCTGATACACGGGAGTGGGAGTACAGAGTGCATTGCATGGCCTGGAGTAGGCATGACTGTCCTGCTCCACATGAATGAGGGATGTGCCCTGGACAGTGGATAGCTGGCTATGTATGTGTGACACACGTAATCTGCACACTCCTGGGGCACAAACATTGTTCCCACCCGCTGCATGGGCGTGTGCCACATACCCCAGGCACATGTGGTGGCTCAGCTCAGCAAGTGGACCGCATATCAAAGCAACACGCAGATCACATGTCCAAACCCAGGCGTTGTGTGAACAATGGACCCACCCATGATGCCCACAACAGAGTTAGGGAAACAGATGCTGTCCCCCACCTTTAGTGAAGCAAACTGCAAGGACACAGTCCCAAGTGACACAATTCCCTGACTGTAAGGGCCACACCTGGGTATCAGATGAGCAGTGGGCAGTGCACAATAGAGGGACATGGCTCCTGGACAACATGACTGCTGCACTGTGGCAGTTGAACCAGGCCAGAGGAGGGCACAAAGCATGTAATACAGAGTTCACAGTGCAGTCTTTGACTCACCCCCTCCTTGCTGCTGTCTGGCCTTCAGCTGCCCATCCAGGTCTGGAAACACCACCGCCAGGATCTGGAGCATGTGGGGGTCAGGGTCCGTGTTCCGCCCCTCCTGCGAGGAGGCGACAGCTTCAGCTGGACCCGTGCAATCCTCCGGGTCCAGCCCCGAAGGTCCTGCCACCTCTTCTGGCAGTTGCGGATCCGGCGCTTGTAGACCCCCACGGACCGGACAGCCCGGACGATGTCCTTCCAGATTTCCTGCTTCCGATGGGCATTAACCTGTCAGGGATGACAAAGTGAAAAGGCCATTACCACACATGCAACATATCCGTGCATGACACAGTTGTATATACATGTCTCAATCACAGGGGCACATGATGTACACAGGCAGTGCAAAGCTGACCATGGACAGTTTGCCAGACGTCACTACATGGTATCATTGCATGGGAAGTAAAACCATGTTCAAATGCACTGTCACTGCACCATACCTGTCCAGTGCAAGTCACTACACACTATGGGGGTGACAACTACTCAGTGAGCCTGCTAGCCAGTGGCGTGCAGACTCTCAGCCTTGCTAGTCAGACAAAATGCACATTCAGAAAGGCAGTGCACAGAACACTCACCTGCTCCCCTGGTGTCCCATACAGCTTGCTGTACTGTGGAAGTAGGCTGTCCAGCAGGGCCTGGTTCTCTTCAAGGCTGAAGGCTGGGGCTCTCTCCACAGTACGTGCCATTGCAGGGTCCAGAGGGGCAGAGACAGCAGCAGTGCAGTGGCAGATGTCGTCTTGGAGCATGTAGTGCAGGCAAGTGGGCTCTCAGGGGAACAGCCAGCAATATATATGTGCTGGAGAGGCAGATACTGTCCCTTGTGTCCAAAGTGATAGGTCCAAGTCGTTTGCATCTTCTGAATCTGGCCAATCCATGGAATAGCAGCACCAAAACACGCCCACAGCATCCTTCAAATCTTCAACTTCATGACATACATGATTTTGCAACATTGTTGTGGGTGACCAACTGATTTTCCAGCAGCCGACTCGTTCGAAATTCGAAGACGCGTCCGTTGCCAGGCAAGCCCATTGTCAATGGGTGCGCACCGATCGGTCCATTGCGGTACAACGCGCACAGGGGTACAACGCGTACCCGCACACATTGAAAGCAATGGGCCGGCCGGAGGCACCGATCGGTCCATTGCAGTTCAACGCGCACAGGGGTACAACGCGTACCCGCACACATTGAAAGCAATGGGCCGGCCGGAGGCACCGATCGGTCCATTGCAGTTCAACGCGCACAGGGGTACAACGCGTACCCGCACACATTGAAAGCAATGGGCCGGCCGGAGGCACCGATCGGTCCATTGCTGTTCAACGCGCACAGGGGTACAACGCGTGCCCGCACACATTGAAAGCAATGGGCCGGCCGGAGGCACCGATCGGTCCATTGCAGTTCAACGCATCACTGTACATGTGACTGGCATATGTCAGCATGCCTGTCTCAGATGGACATATGCCAGCCACAGATAGCTCCCAGGGAGTGAGGGGCACACCTACCACCACGACAGCCTGTCCAAACTTTATCATAAGGCATGTAAGGCTGCATTTCCTATTGTGTGTATGTTGGTGTACATGTTGTCCTGTGGGTGTCACCTGTGGGCAGCCACCCCCAGGCTGTGCACGTGTTCATGGGGACAGGATCCTGGGTGTTACGTGTACGTGACCACTGTGATGTGCAACTGTTCATATCTGTGCATGTGCCATGGTCACATTTCACAGTGGTGTATGTGTATGTCATGTCACATACCCCGTGAGTCCCATGTGGGACGGTATGTTTGAGCCAGGGTGTCCCAGTGGCACAATAGTGATGGTCCTCCACAGTCTTTGTGCATGTGGTGTTTACAATGTCTCTGATTTCATGTGCACAATGGGAGACAGTCTCCACATCCACGTTGTGTGTGCATGGACTCTGATGTTGTGCGTGTGTGTCACAGACGTCCATGTCTGTCCTGCCGTGGCAAGTGGGGCCACTACCTGTGGGGGTCATGGTTGTTTTGCTGTGGTGTATACATGATACTCCATGTAATGCCAGTGTCCATGTGGCATTACAGGGTCCCTGGGAATGTACCTGTCGTTGAGCTGTGGTGCCTGGGGCACATCTGTCCTCACATGTCCCTGTGGGGGTTATTGTGACACGGCAGCAGGAGATGGGAACTGTGACACGGCCTCATGATATCCAATGGGCCAACCTGGGACTAATTGATGCCACCTGTTGGACCGTGTTGACAGATGTTGGCCATGTATGTACCATACATGTCCTTCCGGTACTGCACACTTCATGTAGTTGTGCCTCATAATGATGTATGTTGGGATCTTGAGTGTGTTCAATGCCGCATATGTGGGGTGACTGACAATCTTGCTTACTTCTCCTCTGCACTGCAGGGCTCCTGCTGTCCATCGGCCATTCCCAGACCTGGCAACGATGGTGGAACGGGACAGCATCCGACGGTACCGCTTCACCAGGCAGCTGATTGAGGATTTGGCAGTGCAGTTGTCCCCACATTTGCAGCCTGGCCGGCCGTATCCTACAGCGCTGACCCCCAAGGTGAAGGTGATGGCAGCCCTACACTTCTTTGCCACTGGTACCTTCCAACATACTGTGGCGACTGCTGGTGGGATGTCACAGACCATGTTCAGCCGTGTGCTCCGCGATGTTTTGGCGGCAATGTTGCTCTTCCTGAACCGGTACATCTATTTCCCTAGACTGCGACGACTCACTGACGTGAAGAGTGACTTTTATGCCCTGGGGAGGATGCCGCATGTAATTGGCTCCATTGATGGGACACATGTGGCTTTGGTACCACCACAGGCCCAGGAGCAGGCCTACAGGAACCGCAAGCACTACCACTCGGTCAATGCACTGGTGGTGTGTCTTGCAGACATGACCATCACACACGTGTGTGCCCGTTTCCCTGGTTCAGCACACGATGCCTTTGTGATGAGGAGTAGTCGCATCCCCAGGATGATGGCACAGATGCAGAACCAGCGTGCCTGGCTTGTCGGTGTGTACTGACTTTGTGCCATTGTGTGTGATCTGATCTGTAGTATTCAGCCCACTGTTCCAAGTCAGCTAATGTGCACTTGTCTGTCCGTAGGTGACTCGGGATACCCCAACATGCCGTGGTTGCTGACACCCCTCAGGAACCCTGTGACACCTGCCCAGATGCGCTACAATGAGGCACATGGTCGGACCAGGAGAGTGATTGAGCGGACCTTTGGTCTCCTGAAGAGCCGCTTCCGCTGCCTGGACAAGACCGGAGGGTCCCTCCCATATGCCCCTGCGAAAGTGTGCAAGATTATCATCGTCTGCTGCATGCTCCACAACCTGGCAGTGCGGAAGGAGTTGCCTCTCATCCAGGATGACAATGACCAACATCCGCCACCTGTGGAGGATCCTGGCCTGGACCACGATGCCAGTGACGATGATGATGATGATGATGGTGATGGTGATGTCCGCACACAGCTCATCACCAACTTCTTTAGCTGAATGTGAGTATCCTGAGGTGTCATGTCAATGATGTGAGTTGGCATGATGTGTGGGTGGTGCTCTGGTGCTGTGGGAGTGTGTCCATGGGCCACTTGACTGGATGTGTGTTGCGATGTGTGCTAACAGGTGGGCTGTACTCCCCAACAGTGTTGACATGCTAACTTGGTTCTGGGTGGGTATCTTGTAACATGTATTGTGCATGTGTTTTGCTGTTCTGTCCTGTACTCCATTGCTTTTGACTGTGTGTCATTTCTGTCCTTCACAGGGTACTTTCAGATTCGTTTGGTCAACTGTGTCCACCGACCGACGTGATTGCACATCCAGGCTGGTAGCTGTTGTGTCCCTACAGGTGATGTGCGCCACACCCATGGACTTCCTTCCGTCTACAGTTGTTGACTGTGTGCCCGCTGCCAGGTGGGGTTACCTTGCATCTGTAGTGGTTACGGCATGTTGCAACTGTGTAATAAACCTGTGCTTCACTTTGTGATGTGCGTTGTCTGTGGTCACATATTTGACTGCCATTTGCTTACTGCACCTGTGGGCTACTTGACTACAACTGGGAATGGGTGTGGTGTCTGTGCATTGCACCGTCTTCCCTGGCAACATCAGTGTAGGCAATGAGTCAGATGGCCTAGGTGTGTATGTGTCGTGTAGCCCTGGTGGTGTGTCTCCCTCATGTGTGTCACGTTTCCTGTACTCACATGCCTGTGTTGTCCTTGCTGTTGCAGTTCGCATACACAGTGTAATTTTGCAGTTCATCATCCCCATAACAGCACCCACGTTGGAATCACGACAGAGGCAAGTATGGTGTATTAGTGTGTTTATTGTGATACATTTGTGTTAATAGTGCATAGGATGGGTTGTGCTGTACATGAATCTTGCAATCCCAAGTTCCTAGGTGAATTGAAAGTCCGGGTAGACAGGATCCCCAGTATCGGGGCCACAGTTGTCTGACACATTGGTCCAACTTGTACTCCCCATGCAATGTGTGGGAGTAGTGTTGCCGTCAACAGGGTGAACAGTCTGTGCACAAAGGCGAACATCCAGAACAGGTTCAGGCTTCCTGGGAGTTGCGCTTGGCCATCGGCCTCTCACTTTTCCCTCCTCGGACGACCCCTCTTCTTGGGGGGGCCCTCAAGTGCAGGCTGCTGCGGTGCAGGGGACTCTCCGCCAGAGTCCTCCTCCTCCCTGTGGCAGTTGCAGTTTGTTCGGCACCAGATGTTGTTGGCACACAGGAGGTGTGGACTGGTTGCTGTTCATCTGGCGGAGGCATTGTAAAATGTCCCTGTGCACCGCCGTCATCTCATGCAGTGCATCCCACTTGGACTCCACGCGGGACATGTGTGAGTCCACACGGGACATGTGTGACTCCACGTGGGACATGTGGGAGTCCAAGCGGGCATGATGGGCAGCCTGCTGCTGTTTAATGTCTCTGAGGAGCCCCACTACCTGGCTGAGCTCTCCGGTGCTGGACTGGTACGCATCAGCTATGCGTACCAGTTGTGGGTCATCATGCACACCCAGCAACGTCTGCAAGCAGCGACCTCTGTCTCCCACCCCTCCCACCACCCCTGCTGACATGTGCAGTGTGTGCAGTGGCACGCACAGATAACCCTGGTCCACCTTGGGGGTTGGTG
>CAWUFW010034630.1:0-10864 GCA_963921515.1 Calotriton arnoldi | reverse complement strand
TGAGGCACGATCCAATTGACATTTTGAATAAATATTTGTACAGTCCAAAAAATCAATTTTCTGATCAAAAACGATGACCCCGGACCTGTCAAACTTTCTCCAGATGGTCAGGAATGGTGATTTTTTAATGTTTAATCTTTTGACTGTAAATAACTACTGCATGTAAATTATCACTTTTGAAACTAAAATAAGTGTGTTTAGAGTCATTTTCTTTCCTGAAATCGGTCAAAATAGAAGCTTCTGAGTAGGAGGAAAAGTCTGTAAAAATAGCAATTTTGGTCACTGTGAGAACTTAAAAAGTGGTTATTCAACATGAGTCATGATCCAATTGAAATTTTGAATCATTTTTTGTTCTGTCCCAAAAATCAATTTTCTGATGAAAAACGACCCCGGACCTGTCAAACTTTATCCAGATGGTCAGTAATGGTGATTTTTTAATGTTTAATCTTTTGACAGTAAATATTTATTGCATATGAACTATCACTTTTGGAACTAAAATAAGTGTGTTTAGGGTCATTTTCATGCCCGAAATCAGTCAAAATAGAAGCTTCTGAATATGAGGAAAAGTCTGTAAAAATAGCAATTTTGGTCACTGTGAGAACTTAAAAAGTGGTTATTCAACATGAGGCACGATCCAATTGACATTTTGAATCATTTTTTGTACAGTCCAAAAAATCCATTTTCTGATGAAACACGATGACCACGGACCTCTCAAACTTTCTCCAGATAGTCAGTAATGGTGATTTTTTAATGTTTAATCTTTTGTCTGTAAATAGTTATTGCATATGAATTATCACTTTTGGAACTAAATTAAGTGTGTTTAGAGTCATTTCCCTGCCTGAAATCGGTCAAAATAGAAGCTTCTGAATAGGAGGAAAAGTCTGTAATAAAGGCAATTTTGGTCACTGTGAGGACTTAAAAAGTGGTTATTCAACATGAGGCACGATCCAATTGACATTTTGAATCGTTTTTTGTACAGTCCAAAAAATCCATTTTCTGTTGAGAAACGAACCCCGGACCTGTCAAACTTTCTCCAGATGGTCAGTAATGGTGATTTTTTAATGTTTAATCTTTTGACTATAAATAACTACTGTATGTGAATTATCACTTCTGGTACTAAAATTTGTGTTTTTAGAGTCATATTCCTGCCCGAAATCAGTCAAAATAGAAGCTTCTGAATAGGAGGAAAAGTCTGCAATAAAGGCAATTTTGGTCACTGTGAGGACTTAAAAAAGTGGTTATTCAACATGAGGCACGATCCAATTGACATTTTGAATCGTTTTTTGTACAGTCCAAAAAATCCATTTTCTGTTGAAAACGATGACCCCGGACCTGTCAAACTTTCTCCAGATGGTCAGTAATGGTGATTTTTTAATGTTTAATCTTTTGACTATAAATAACTATTGCATGTGAATTATCACTTTTGGAACTAAAATTAGTGTGTTTAGAGTCATTTTCCTGCCCGAAATCAGTCAAAATAGAAGCTTCTGAGTAGGAGGAAAAGTCTGTAAAAATGGCAATTTTGGTCACTGTGAGGACTTAAAAAGTGGTTATTCAACATGAGGCACGATCCAATTGACATTTTGAATAATTTTTTGTACAGTTCAAAAAATCAATTTGTTGATGAAAAACGATAACCCCGGACCTGTCAAACTTGCTCCAGATGGTCAGTAATGGTGATTTTTTAATGTTTAATCTTTTGACAGTAAATAATTATTGCATATGAATTATCACTTTTGGAACTAAAATAAGTGTGTTTAGAGTCATTTTCATGCCCGAAATCGGTCACAATAGAAGCGTCTGAATATGAGGAAAAGTCAGTAAAAATGGCAATTTTGGTCACTGTGAGGACTTAAATAGTGGTTATTCAACATGAGGCACGATCCGATTGACATTTTGAATCATTTTTTGTTCTGTCCAAAAAATCTATTTTCTGATGAAAAACGATGACCCCGGACCTGTCAAACTTTCTCCAGATGGTCAGGAATGGTGATTTTTTTAATGTTTAATCTTTTGACTGTAAATAACTACTGCATGTAAATTATCACTTTTGGAACTAAAATAAGTGTGTTTAGAGTCATTTTCCTGCCCGAAATCAGTCAAAATAGAAGCTTCTGAGTAGGAGGAAAAGTCGGTAAAAATGGCAATTTTGGTCACTGTGAGGCCTTAAAAAGTGGTTATTCAACATGAGGCATGATCCAATTGACATTTTGAATCATTTTTTGTACAGTCCAAAAAATCAATTTTCTGATGAAAAACGATGACCCCGGACCTGTCGAACTTTCTCCAGATGGTCAGGAATGGTGATTTTTTAATGTTTAATCTTTTGATTGTAGCTAACTATTGCATATGAATAATCACTTTTGAAACTAAAATAAGTGTGTTTAGAGTCATTTTCCTGCCTGAAATCGGTCAAAATAGAAGCTTCTGAGTAGGAGGAAAGGTCTATAAAAATGGCAATTTTGGTCACTGTGAGGCTTTAAAAAGTGGTTGTTCAACATGAGGCACAATCCAATTGACATTATTGAATCATTTATTGTACAGTCCAAAAAATCAATTTTCTGATGAAAAACGATGACCCCGGACCTGTCAAACTTTCTCCAGATGGTCAGTAATGGTGATTTTTTAATGTTTAATCTTTTGACAGTAAATAATTATTGCATGTGAATTATCACTTTTGGAACTAAAATAAGTGTGTTTAGAGTCATTTTCCTGCCCGAAATCAGTCAAAATAGAAGCTTCTGAATAGGAGGAAAAGTCAGTAAAAATGGCAATTTTGGTCACTGTGAGGACTTAAAAAGTGGTTATTCAACATGAGGCACGATCCAATTGACATTTTGAATCATTTTTGTACAGTCCAAAAAATCAATTTTCTGATGAAAAACGATGACCCCGGACCTGTCAAACTTTCTCCAGATGGTCAGTAATGGTGATTTTTTAATGTTTAATCTTTTGACTGTAAATAACTATTGCATATGAATTATCACTTTTGGAACTAAAATAAGTGTGTTTAGAGTCATTTTCCTGCCTGAAATCGGTCAAAATAGAAGCTTCTGAGTAGGAGGAAAAGTCTGTAAAAATGGCAATTTTGGTCACTGTGAGGACTTAAAAAGTGGTTATTCAACATGAGGCACGATCCAATTGACATTTTGAATCATTTTTTGTACAGTCCAAAAAATCAATTTTCTGATGAAAAACGATGACCCCGGACCTGTCAAACTTTCTCCAGATGGTCAGTAATGGTGATTTTTTAATGTTTAATCTTTTGACTGTAAATAATTATTGCATATGAATTATCACTTTTGGAACTAAAATAAGTGTGTTTAGAGTCATTTTCCTGCCCGAAATCAGTCAAAATAGAAGCTTCTGAGTAGGAGGAAAAGTCTGTAAAAATGGCAATTTTGGTCACTGTGAGGACTTAAAAAGTGGTTATTCAACATGAGGCACGATCCAATTGACATTTTGAATCATTTTTTGTACAGTCCAAAAAATCAATTTTCTGATGAAAAACGATGACCCCGGACCTGTCAAACTTTCTCCAGATGGTCAGTAATGGTGATTTTTTAATGTTTAATCTTTTGACTGTAAATAATTATTGCATATGAATTGTCACTTTTGGAACTAAAATAAGTGTGTTTAGAGTCATTTTCCTGCCTGAAATCGGTCAAAATAGAAGCTTCTGAGTAGGAGGAAATGTCTGTAAAAAAGGCAATTTTGGTCACTGTGAGGACTTAAAAAGTGGTTATTCAACATGAGGCACGATCCAATTGACATTTTGAATCATTTTTTGTGTAGTCCAAAAAATCAATTTTCTGATGAAAAACGATGACCCCGGACCTGTCAAACTTTCTCCAGATGGTCAGTAATGGTGATTTTTTAATGTTTAATCTTTTGACTGTAAATAACTATTGCATGTGAATTATCACTTTTGGAACTAAAATAAGTGTGTTTAGAGTCATTTTCCTGCCCGAAATCAGTCAAAATAGAAGCTTCTGAGTAGGAGGAAAAGTCTGTAAAAATGGCAATTTTGGTCACTGTGAGGACTTAAAAAGTGGTTATTCAACATGAGGCACGATCCAATTGACATTTTGAATCATTTTTTGTACAGTCCAAAAAATCAATTTTCTGATGAAAAACGATGACCCCGGACCTGTCAAACTTTCTCCAGATGGTCAGTAATGGTGATTTTTTAATGTTTAATCTTTTGACTGTAAATAACTATTGCATGTGAATTATCACTTTTGGAACTAAAATAAGTGTGTTTAGAGTCATTTTCCTGCCCGAAATCAGTCAAAATAGAAGCTTCTGAGTAGGAGGAAAAGTCTGTAAAAATGGCAATTTTGGTCACTGTGAGGACTTAAAAAGTGGTTATTCAACATGAGGCATGATCCAATTGACATTTTGAATCATTTTTTGTACAGTCCAAAAAATCAATTTTCTGATGAAAAACAATGACCCCGGACCTGTCAAACTTTCTCCAGATGGTCAGTAATGGTGATTTTTTAATGTTTAATCTTTTGACTGTAAATAACTATTGCATATGAATTATCACTTTTGGAACTAAAATAAGTGTGTTTAGAGTCATTTTCCTGCCCGAAATCAGTCAAAATAGAAGCTTCTGAGTAGGAGGAAAAGTCTGTAAAAATGGCAATTTTGGTCACTGTGAGGACTTAAAAAGTGGTTATTCAACATGAGGCACGATCCAATTGACATTTTGAATCATTTTTTGTACAGTCCAAAAAATCAATTTTCTGATGAAAAACGATGACCCCGGACCTGTCAAACTTTCTCCAGATGGTCAGTAATGGTGATTTTTTAATGTTTAATCTTTTGACTGTAAATAACTATTGCATATGAATTATCACTTTTGGAACTAAAATAAGTGTGTTTAGAGTCATTTTCTTGCCCGAAATCGGTCAAAATAGAAGCTTCTGAATAGGAGGAAAAGTCTGTAAAAATGGCAATTTTGGTCACTGTGAGGACTTAAAAAGTGGTTATTCAACATGAGGCACGATCCAATTGACATTTTGAATCATTTTTTGTACAGTCCAAAAAATCAATTTTTTGATGAAAAACGATGACCCCGGACCTGTCAAACTTTCTCCAGATGGTCAGTAATGGTGATTTTTTAATGTTTAATCTTTTGACTGTAAATAACTATTGCATATGAATTATCACTTTTGGAACTAAAATAAGTGTGTTTAGAGTCATTTTCCTGCCCGAAATCGGTCAAAATAGAAGCTTCTGAGTAGGAGGAAAAGTCTGTAAAAATGGCAATTTTGGTCACTGTGAGGACTTAAAAAGTGGTTATTCAACATGAGGCACGATCCAATTGACATTTTGAATCATTTTTTGTACAGTCCAAAAAATCAATTTTCTGATGAAAAACGATGACCCCGGACCTGTCAAACTTTCTCCAGATGGTCAGTAATGGTGATTTTTTAATGTTTAATCTTTTGACTGTAAATAACTATTGCATGTGAATTATCACTTTTGGAACTAAAATAAGTGTGTTTAGAGTCATTTTCCTGCCCGAAATCAGTCAAAATAGAAGCTTCTGAGTAGGAGGAAAAGTCTGTAAAAATGGCAATTTTGGTCACTGTGAGGCCTTAAAAAGTGGTTATTCAACATGAGGCATGATCCAATTGACATTTTGAATCATTTTTTGTACAGTCCAAAAAATCAATTTTCTGATGAAAAACAATGACCCCGGACCTGTCAAACTTTCTCCAGATGGTCAGTAATGGTGATTTTTTAATGTTTAATCTTTTGATTGTAGCTAACTATTGCATATGAATTATCACTTTTGGAACTAAAATAAGTGTGTTTAGAGTCATTTTCCTGCCTGAAATCGGTCAAAATAGAAGCTTCTGAGTAGGAGGAAAAGTCTGTAAAAATGGCAATTTTGGTCACTGTGAGGACTTAAAAAGTGGTTATTCAACATGAGGCACGATCCAATTGACATTTTGAATCATTTTTTGTACAGTCTAAAAAATCAATTTTCTGATGAAAAACGATGACCCCGGACCTGTCGAACTTTCTCCAGATGGTCAGTAATGGTGATTTTTTAATGTTTAATCTTTTGACTGTAAATAACTATTGCATATGAATTATCACTTTTGGAACTAAAATAAGTGTGTTTAGAGTCATTTTCCTGCCTGAAATAAGTCAAAATAGAAGCTTCTGAGTAGGAGGAAAAGTCTGTAAAAATGGCAATTTTGGTCACTGTGAGGACTTAAAAAGTGGTTATTCAACATGAGGCACGATCCAATTGTCATTTTGAATAATTTTTTGTACAGTCCAAAAAATCAATTTTCTGATGAAAAACGATGACCCCGGACCTGTCAAACTTTCTCCAGATGGTCAGTAATGGTGATTTTTTAATGTTTAATCTTTTGACAGTAAATAATTATTGCATATGAATTATCACTTTTGGAACTAAAATAAGTGTGTTTAGAGTCATTTTCATGCCCGAAATCGGTCAAAATAGAAGCTTCTGAATAGGAGGAAAAGTCAGTAAAAATGGCAATTTTGGTCACTGTGAGGACTTAAAAAGTGGTTATTCAACATGAGGCACGATCCAATTGACATTTTAAATCATTTTTTGTACAGTCCAAAAAAATCAATTTTCTGATGAAAAACAACCCCGGACCTGTCAAACTTTATCCAGATGGTCAGTAATGGTGATTTTTTAATGTTTAATCTTTTGACAGTAAATATTTATTGCATATGAATTATCACTTTTGGAACTAAAATAAGTGTGTTTAGAGTCATTTTCTTGCCTGAAATCGGTCAAAATAGAATTTCTGAGTAGGAGGAAAAGTCTGTAAAAATAGCAATTTTGGTCCCTGTGATGCCTTAAAAAGTGGTTATTCAATATGAGGCATGATCCAATTGATATTTTGAATCATTTTTTGTACAGTCCAAAAAATCAATTTTCTGATGAAAAACGATGACCCCGGACCCGTTGAACTTTCTCCAGATGGTCAGTAATGGTGATTTTTTAATGTTTAATCTTTTGATTGTAGCTAACTATTGCATATGAATAATCACTTTTGGAACTAAAATAAGTGTCTTTAGAGTCATTTTCCTGCCTGAAATCGGTCAAAATAGAAGCTTCTGAGTAGGAGGAAAGGTCTGTAAAAATGGCAATTTTGGTCAATGTGAGGCTTTAAAAAGTGGTTATTCAACATGAGGCACAATCCAATTGACTTATTGAATCATTTTTTGTACAGTCCAAAAAATCAATTTTCTGATGAAAAATGATGACCCCGGACCTGTCAAACTTTCTCCAGATGGTCAGTAATGGGGATTTTTTAATGTTTAATCTTTTGACTATAAATAACTATTGCATATGAATTATCACTTTTGGATCTAAAATAAGTATGTTTAGAGTCATTTTCCTGCCCGAAATCAGTCAAAATAGAAGCTTCTGAGTAGGAGGAAAAGTCTGTTAAAATGGCAATTTTGGTCACTGTGAGGCTTTAAAAAGTGGTTATTCAACATGAGGCACGATCCAATTGACATTTTGAATCATTTTTTATTAACATTTTTTAGAATCATGTTATTTATACTTATATAGCGCATATACACCGACAGGTCTCTTAGCGCTTGGAGAGAAGCAAGACAGCGTCAATGCGGGGAGGTCTCCATAGTATTGAGAGGTCTTACGTCGCATCTAGTACTTCCTGAAGAGAACAGTTTTTAACTGTTTCCCGGAAATAGAAGCAGGACAGGTTCTTTCCGGAGAGTATCGGGCAACTGGTTCCAGAGTTGTGGCAGGAGGACCGAGAAGGCGCGTCTCCCTTTGGAAACCAAGTTACTTGAGGGCAAACCAGCTGGACGGCTTCTGCTGAACGAAGGGCCCGCCTTGGCACATATTTGGTTAAACGTTCCCTTATGTACCCTGGGGCTTGTCCGTAGAGAGCTTTGTGGACAATGCAGAGTCCCTTGAATTTTGCTCTCTGCTTAACAGGCAGCCAGTGCAGCTTACGCAGCAGAGGAGTGGCATGAGTTCTTCTAGGCAGCCTGAAGATCAGCCTAGCTGCATCATTCTGTACCACTTGTAGTTTGTTTGTGAGTTTCTGGGGAGTCCGACATACAGCGCATTGCCATAGTCGAGTCGTGAGACAATAGTTGCTGATACTATAATTTTCAGAGATGACACTGAGAGCAGAGGAACCAGTTTCCTCAACTGCCTTAGAAGCCCAGTGCATATGCCCACCACCGTGTTGACTTGATGGATCATAGAGAGCTCGGAGTCGATCTTGATTCCCAGGCTTTTTACTCACTGGTGATGGGCTGGGAGGGGCCCCCAACTCTTGGGGCCAAAACAGGCCGCTCCAGGGGTTGTTTTTTGATGGGAAGGCTAGTAGGAGTAGGAGGAAAAGCCTGTAAATATGGCAATTTTGGTCACTGTGAGGACTTAAAAAGTGGTTATTCAACATGAGGCACAATCCAATTGACTTATTGAATCATTTATTGTACAGTCCAAAAAATCAATTTTCTAATGAAAAACGATGACCCCGGACCGAAACTTTCTCCAGATGGTCAGTAATGGTGATTTTTTAATGTTTAATCTTTTGACTGTAAATAACTATTGCATGTGAATGATCACTTTTGGAACTAAAATAAGTGTGTTTAGAGTCATTTTCCTCCCTGAAATCAGTCAAAATAGAAGCTTCTGAGTAGGAGGAAATGTGTGTAAAAATGGCAATTTTGGTCACTGTGAGGACTTAAAAAGTGGTTATTCAACATGAGGCACGATCCAATTGACATTTTGAATCATTTTTTGTACAGTCCAAAAAATCAATTTTCTGATGAAAAACAATGACCCCGGACCTGTCAAACTTTATCCAGATGGTCAGTAATGGTGATTTTTTAATGTTTAATCTTTTGATTGTAAATAATTATTGCATATGAATTATCACTTTTGGAACTAAATTAAGTGTGTTTAGAGTCATTTTCCTGCCTGAAATCGGTCAAAATAGAAGCTTCTGAGTAGGAGGAAAAGTCTGTTAAAAAGGCAATTTTGGTCACTGTGAGGACTTAAAAAGTGGTTATTCAACATGAGGCACGATCCAATTGACTTATTGAATCATTTTTTGTACAGTCCAAAAAATCAATTTTCTAATGAAAAACGATGACCCCGGACTCGTTGAACTTTCTCCAGATGGTCAGTAATGGTGATTTTTTAATATTTAATCTTTGGACTGTAAATAAATATTGCATATGAATTATCACTTTTGGAACTAAAATAAGTGTGTTTAGAGTTATTTTCCTGCCCGAAATCGGTCAAAATAGAAGCTTCTGTAGTAGGAGGAAATGTCTGTAAAAATGGCAATTTTGGTCACAGTGAGGACTTAAAAAGTGGTTATTCAACATGAGGCACGATCCAATTGACATTTTGAATCATTTTTTGTTCAGTCCCAAAAAATCTATTTTCTGATAAAAACGATGACCCCGGACCTATCAAACTTTCTCCAGATGGTCAGTAATGGTGATTTTTTAATGTTTAATCTTTTGACTGTAAATAACTACTGCATGTAAATTATCACTTTTGGAACTAAAATAAGTGTGTTTAGAGTCATTTTCCAGCCTGAAATCGGTCAAAATAGAAGCTTCTGAGTAGGAGGAAAAGTCTGTAAAAATAGCAATTTTGGTCACTGTGAGGCTGTAAAAAGTGCTTATTCAACATGAGGCACGATCCAATTGACATTTTGAATCGTTTTTTGTACAGTCCAAAAAATCAATTTTCTAATGAAAAACGATAGCCCTGGACTCGTTGAACTTTCTCCAGATGGTCAGTTATGGTGATTTTTTAATGTTTAATCTTTTGATTGTAGCTAACTATTGCATATGAATAATCACTTTTGGAACTAAAATAAGTTTCTTTAGAGTCATTTTCTTGCCTGAAATCGGTCAAAATAGAAGCTCATGAGTAGGAGGAAAGGTCTGTAAAAATGGCAATTTTAGTCACTGTGAGGCTATAAAAAGTGGTTATTCAACATGAGGCACAATCCATTGAATCATTTTTTGTACAGTTCAAAAAATACATTTTCTGATGAAAAACGATAGCCCTGGACTCGTTGAACTTTCTCCAGATGGTCAGTAATGGTGATTTTTTAATGTTAAATCTTTTGACTGTAAATAACTATTGCATGTGAATTATCACTTTTGGAACTAAAATAAGTGTGTTTAGAGTCATTTTCCTGCCCGAAATCAGTCAAAATAGAAGCTTCTGTTTAGGATGAAAAGTCTGTAAAAATTGCAATTTTGGTCACTGTGAGGACTTAAAAAGTGGTTATTCAACATGAGGCACGTTCCAATTGACATTTTGAATCATTTTTTGTACAGTCCAAAAAATTAATTTTCTGATGGAAAACGATGACCCCGGACCTGTCAAACTTTCTCCAGAAGGTCAGTAATGTGGATTTTTTAATGTTTAATCTTTTGACTGTAAATAACTATTGCATATGAATTATCACTTTTGGAACTAAAATAAGTGTGTTTAGAGTCATTTTCCTGCCCGAAATCGGTCAAAATAGAAGCTTCTGAGTAGGAGGGAAAGTCTGTTAAAATTGCAATTTTGGTCACTGTGATGACTTAAAAAGTGGTTATTCAATATGAGGCATGATCCAATTGACATTTTGAATCATTTTTTGTACAGTCCAAAAAATCAATTTTCTGATGAAAAACGATGACCCCGGACCTGTCGAACTTTCTCCAGATGGTCAGTAATGGTGATTTTTTAATGTTTCATCTTTTGATTGTAGCTAACTATTGCATATGAATTATCACTTTTGCAACTAAAATAAGAGTGTTTAGAGTCATTTTCCTGCCTGAAATCGGTCAAAATAGAAGC
>CAWUFW010034629.1:0-10864 GCA_963921515.1 Calotriton arnoldi | reverse complement strand
CAGAGTCCATGCACACACAACGTGGATGTGGAGACTGTCTCCCATTGTGCACATGAAATCAGAGACATTGTAAACACTACATGCACAAAGACTGTGGAGGGCCATCACTATTGTGCCACTGGGACACCCTGGCTCAAACATACCGTCCCACATGGGACTCACGGGGTATGTGACATGACATACACAAACACCACTGTGAAATGTGACCATGGCACATGCACAGATATGAACAGTTGCACATCACAGTGGTCACGTACACGTAACACCCAGGATCCTGTCCCCATTAACACGTGCACAGCCTGGGGGTGGCTGCCCACAGGTGACACCCACAGGACAACATGTACACCAACATACACACAATAGGAAATGCAGCCTTACATGCCTTATGATAAGGTTTGGACAGGCTGTCGTGATGTAGGTGTGCCCCTCACTCCCTGGGAGCTATCTGTGGCTGGCATATGTCCATCTGAGATAGGCATGCTGACATATGCCAGTCACATGTACAGTGATGCGTTGAACAGCAATGGACCGATCGGTGCCTCCGGCCGGCCCATTGCATTCAATGTGTCGGGTGCAGCGTTGTACCCCTGTGCGCGTTGAACAGCAATGGACCGATCGGTGCCTCGGCCGGCCCATTGCATTCAATGTGTGCGAGTACGCGTTTGTACCCCTGTGCGCGTTGTACTGCAATGGACCGATCGGTGCCTCCGGCCGGCCCATTGCATTCAATGTGTGCTTGGGTGCGCGTTGTACCCCTGTGCGCGTTGATACTGCAATGGACCCGATCGGTGCCTCCGGCCGGCCCATTGCTTTCAATGTGCTGGGTGCAGCGTTGTACCCCTGTGCGCGTTGAACAGCAATGGACCGATCGGTGCCTCCGGCCCGGCCCATTGCATTCAATGTGTGCGGTGCAGCGTTGTACCCCTGTGCGCGTTGAACAGCAATGGACCGATCGGTGCCTCCGGCCGGCCCATTGCATTCAATGTGTGCGGGTACGCGTTGTACCTGTGCGCGTTGTACTGCAATGGACGTCGGTGCCTCCGGCCGGCCCATTGCATTCAATGTGTCGGGTGCGCGTTGTACCCCTGTGCGCGTTGAGCAGCAATGGACCGGTCGGTGCCTCCGGCCGGCCCATTGCATTCAATGTGTCTTGGTGCGCGTTGTACCCCTGTGCGCGTTGTACTGCAATGGACCGATCGGTGCCTCCGGCCGGCCCATTGCATTCAATGTGTGCGAGTGCAGCGTTGTACCCTGTGCGCGTTGAACAGCAATGGACCGATCGGTGCCTCCGGCCGGCCCATTGCTTTCAATGTGTCTTGAGTGCAGCGTTAGTACCCCTATGCGCGTTGTTACCTCAATGGACCCGATCGGTGCGCACCCATTGACAATGGGCTTGCCTGACAACGGACGCGTTTTGAATATTGAGCGAGTCGGTTGCTGGAAAATCAGTTGGTCACCCACAACAATGTTGCAAAATCATGTATGTCATGAAGTTGAAATTTTGAAGGATGCTGTGGGCGTGTTTTGGTGCTGCTATTCCATGGATTGGCCAGATTCAGAAGATGCAAGCGACTTGGACCTATCACTTTGGACACAAGGGACAGTATCTGCCTCTCCAGCACATATATATTGCTGCATGTTCCCCTGAGAGCCCACTTGCCTGCACTACATGCTCCAGGACGACATCTGCCACTGCACTGCTGCTGTCTCTGCCCCTCTGGACCCTGCAATGGCACGTACTGTGGAGAGAGCCCCAGCCTTCAGCCTTGAAGAGAACCAGGCCCTGCTGGACAGCCTACTTCCACAGTACAGCAAGCTGTATGGGACACCAGGGAGCAGGTGAGTGTTCTGTGCACTGCCTTTCTGAATGTGCATTTTGTCTGACTAAGCAAGGCTGAGAGTCAGCACACCACTGGCTAGCAGGCTCACTGAGTAGTTGTCACCCCCATAGTGTGTAGTGACTTGCACTGGACAGGTATGGTGCAGTGACAGTGCTTCTGAACAGGGTTTTACTCCCCATGCAATGATACCATGTAGTGACTTCTGGAAAACTGTCCATGGGCAGCCGTGCACTGCCTGGGTACACCATGTGCCCCTGTGATTGCGACATGTATATGCAACTGTGTCATGCACGGATATGTTGCATGTGTAGTAATGGCCTTATCACTTTGTCATCCTGACAGGCTTCTGCCCATCGGAAGCATGAGATCTGGAAGGACATCGTCCGGGCTGTCCGGTCCGTGGGGGTCTACAAGCGCCGGATCCGCAACTGCCAAAGAGGTGGCAGGACCTTCGGGGCTGGACCCGGAGGATTGCACGGGTCCAGCTGAAGCTGTCGCCTCCCTCGCAGGAGGGGCGGAACACGGACCCTGACCCCCACATGCTCAGGATCCTGGCGGTGGTCTTTCCAGACCTGGATGGGCAGCTGAAGGCCAGAGAGCAGCAAGGAGGGGGTGAGTCAAAGACTGCACTGTGTACTCTGTCTAACATGCTATGTGCCCTCCTCGGGCCAGGTTGAACTGCCACAGTACAGCAGTCATGTTGTCCAGGAGCCATGTCCCTCTATTGTGCACTGCCCACTCCTCATCTGATACCCAGGTGTGGCCCTTACATGCAGGGAATTCTGTCACTTAGGACTGTGTCCTTGCAGTTTGCTTGACTCAAGGTGGGAGACAGCATCTGTTTCCCTGACTCTGTGGTGGGCATCATGGGTGGGTCCATTGCTTACACAATGCCTGTATTCTGACATGTATTCAGCGTGTTACTTTGATCTGTGGTCCAATTGCTGAGCTGATCCACCACATGTGGCTGGGGTACCTGGCACACACCCATGCTGCGGGTGGGAACAATGTTTGGGCCCCAGGAGTATGTATATGACGTGTGTCACACATACTTAGCCAGCTGCCTACAGTCCAGGGCTCATCCCTCATTCATGTGGGGCTGGACAGTCATGCCTACTCCAGGCCATACAATACACTCTGTACTCCCACTCCCGTGTATCAGAGGACACATTGTGCACAGTGATTTGACCCCTCAGGTGTCTGCCTCTGTGTCAGTGTGCTGTGGATTAGTCGCCAGGACTGCTGTGGAGTTTCTTGGTAGGGGCTCAGCATGCCACTGGAGATGTGACCATAGGAGACGATACTTGTGTGACACATAGGTGTCTGATCAGCTGCCCATGCAGACTGGGGCATGTAAATGTGAAGTTCAGGCAGCTGTTCCCCATGCACAGCAGAGTGTGAGGGCTCAGGTTCAGAGGGTAGTGTCACAGGTCTCCCATATGTCCAATAGGTATGACCTGGACAGATGAGGGTTAAGAGGATGTGTTGTGGGGGGATGTACATGTGCACTTGTGCAGCTCCAGGACTTGCATTCCCCATGACCTACTATTGTGACACAGTGCAGAGTGTTGTTGTCTGGCTGCAAAGTCATACATCACTGAGACAGTGATGTATGACTTTGCAGTCATGCCTCCGCCATGGCATGTGTCTACTGATTGGTGATCCTGCAGGGGAGTGACATGTGCTACATGCACACCATAGTGGCGCTGGCTATCAGGACATGGGTGCATCATGGTGTCTGTCGCTGGTATGCATCACATGCATTTCCTATTTGACTCTGGGCATCCCTTACATCCGTAAACCTGTACTGACTCAGTGGCAAGAGCTGTGATGTGTCCACACCGTGTCCTCTGCACTGTCCAACTACTGTGTACTTGGTGCATGTGTCAACACTGGGGTGTTGCAATCCAACAGACACCAGACAGATGGGTGCAAGGCCATGTGGGATGTGAGTGCCATGCTTGGCATCAGACTGACAATTGACTTCTCCTGTTCAATTAGGGCACTTTTAGCAATGTACAACTAATGATGCCAGGGCTTGCTCTGTAATGTGCTGTGCTCACAGTGGTGTGTGCGTTATGGTGCAGGTGACTGATGTCTGTCTGTTTCCCCATTGTTTGCAGATACATCCACGGCCACGGAAGGGGACAGCTCCACGGACCAGGAGGAGCCGGAGAGCCAGACTGGGTCAGCAGCCGAGGAGTGGTCGGAGGGACCCAGTGGCACGGAGGGCGAGGGGAGCCACACCGAGGAGTCCTCAGCAGCATCCACCTCAGCTGAGGACCAGAGCAACTCGGAGGATGACTCCCTTGTGGAGGCGGGTGTCAGCAGCCACCACACCCCAGCTAGTGTTGCTGTCCCCGCCACCACCAGCACCACCACCGCCCTCCCATCGGCTCCCATTCCCCAGGTCCGTGGAGGCTCCCATGTCCGGGAGCGTGTCTCCTTTGGGCCAGGCACCGCACCCCCTGCCCCTGTGTCCCCTGCTGCCCTGAGTGAGGAGTCTGTGTACCTCCTTCGCCAGCTCCATGTAGGGCAGACAGCCATGCTGAGTGTCCTCCATGCGCACACCGCGCTGTTGACTCAGCTGGTGTCGTTCATGGAGGGCATCTCATCGGGCATGTCTGACCTACAGAGGGGCAATAGGTCCATGGACTCCTCCCTGACGGCAGCAGTGTCCCTCCTCAAACGGTCCCTCACCCCTCCTGCCTCTGCTCCATCCACACTCCCCAGCACCTTACCCATCCCAGGCACACACACACCGGCACAGGCACACACCAGCACACACACATCCAGCACACTGACACACACGCCAATGACAAAACGCACACGCACGCACATTCAGGGGACTGAAGCCAGACTCACAGGGGATGGGGCCCTGGAACACACACACGCATCCACATGCACTGCGCAGTCCTCAGTTCCCTCTCCCTCCAAAGCACCCTCCCTTGCCTCACCTGCAACCCCAAAGTCACAGCAGCTCTTCCTCTGTGACCTCGGCCTCTTCCCCACCGATGAAGCTGCTCCAGCATCCCGGGGGAAGAGGAAGCCCACCCACACGGAGCAGAGTGCCCCTCGCCCCCGGACACCCTCCCCCAGGCGCAGACGGACTGAGGCCCCCACCCGCAAGTCCCCCGGAGTGCTAAGAGCAAGACCCCGCCACCGCCCTGCAGCTCAGGCACAAGGTCTCCGTCCTCCATCCCTCAGGCCCCCACTGCACAGGTGCCCCCACCACACCCTGCCCCAGGTTCCCCCACCCACAGATATACCATCCCCAAGATGCTCCGGCCTTCTCCCCCTGCCACTTGCTCTCCCAGCACCACACCCCCCGCTGCGCTTGTCTGTGCCACTGATGTGGTGAGGGTGTCCTCCCCCTCTGTCCAACCCACCTTGCCTGTTCCCCATTCTCCTCCCCTGGAGGTAGGCACTGCAGTGGAGTCCACTACCGCCCTGTCTGACTTGGGCACTGCAGTGGCGGACCTGTCCACCCCATCTGCAGGGTCCACTGCAGTTGTGCCGGCACCCACGACATCTGTGTCATGCCCCCAGTTGTGCCGGCACACACCATGTCAGACACCTCCACTGCAGTTGTCAGTGGCTCTCCAGCACCCACCACCCCTTCCCTGACTCCCCCTGGTGAGCCCTGATCCTGTCCCTGCGGTGCCTGGCCTGCCCCCGGTTGCCCCTCCTAGTGGATTGTCCCTGGTATTGTGCAGGCATGCGTAGGGTGACATCTGCCAGTGTCACCCTGTTTGAACTTTGACAATGGACTGGCCATTGGCCTTTGCTCTAATTTCTTCTGGACGTCGTTATCAAACAACACATATGCTGAATAAAGCAACTTTCTTTTCTCTAGTGCTCATGCTTCAGATGTACATGTTGTTGGTGCAGCTAACCATGCCCTTGCTGCAGTGATGGTGATATCTGGTCTCATGATTATGAAGTGTTACTGTGCAGGAACCCATGTGGTCCAGGGGGAATGTGTCCTATCATGTGGTGTATCCATGTCATCAATAGCAGCATCTGAGGGTGTCATGTGTTCAGTATTTGGCAATGGGTTTCCTACTTACATTGGCAATTTCATATCTGTGGCTTCCACCCCTGCACATCTGTTGTGCCTGCCATCGTTGCATTTGTCTACTTCCCTGACCGTGTTGCCATCTCCAGTGGACATGCAGGTTTGGGCATCAATGGGGAGGGACTCATCCGTGTAGTCAGTGCAACATTGCTATACAAGTGTGTTGGATCTGTGCTGATGATTCCGTTGGCACATCCATGACCAGGCTGATGTGATGGGAGCCCTCATTTGGTGCTAATTGTTGATTGTGTGACCAAGTGCTCAGCTGACATGATGGGGCCCTACTGAGGCAACATATGGCACAGCTTTCCTCACACAGGAGTGGAGTCCCCTCATGGCAGTGTGTACACGTGTGACATTGCCTGCGCCCAAGGTGTGTGTTGTATGTGCATGTCTGTGTGTTCACTTCCATTCATCTGCGCATGCTGTGATCCCTAGTGTTGTACCTGTTTGTGATGCTTGCTGACTTGAGCTATGTTCCCCCAAAGTCTTCTCCCTGTGTTCTCTGTGATGTGGGTGCATGGCACATTACTGGTCATCAGGGTGTCACCCATAGGTGTGTTTGCTGTCAGGGCAGAGTTTGTGTGCAGACGCAGATGGGTCACAGTCAGGTTTCCCTTTGGCACTTGTTGTTTGCCCCTGTCATGTGATTTCCAGTTTGTGTTATCTTTCAGTGATTGTGACACGTTGTGTGTGTGACTGCTGGCACTCCTTAGGGTCCGGGCTGCAATGTTGGTTGTTGTCTATGTGTGTTCTTTGTGGGTGACCTTGGCTTCTTCATTGGTGTGTGACTGTGGCTGGGATCCCATTGGTCGGTGTGGTATTGCCGTCATGTCCATGTACAGCGTAGTGTGCAGTGTGTCAGACATTCAGGAGTCTTGTTGAGTGTCCATGTGTGATGTGTTTCTACACCTTGGTTCCCACCCACCACCCTGGAATAGTCATGGGTGCATGTGCAATGTCACCAGTGCATGTGTACTTCACTGCTGCACATTGTTGGAGGTCGAGGGGTGTGGTCTTGAGTGTGTGCAGATGAGAGTTGTTGCCCGGCTAGGCCCCTGCCTCCATGTTGGCCTTGGCTTACTGGCCATGCTGATTGATTTGTGCTTGTGTAGGTGTGATGGTAGTTAGTTGCTCAGGACACCTGACTGTGGTTCACAGTGTGATCGACATTTAGCTTTGTCATCACAGTGGTATTTTTATTCAGCCCAGGGTCACCACATTGTGGGGGCCCTGGGGGTGGTGCTGTGGTGTGTCTGTGACTTGCTGTGTCAGTTGTTGTTCCTACGTGCCTGTGTGACATGTGTGTTTTGTGCTCCCTCTCACCTGTCAATGCCTGCTTGCCCACATAGGGGATTTGGATCCATGAGTTACCTTAGTGTGGCAGTGTATGCACATCTGTATGATTGGTATTCAGCTCTCCTCATGTGTTGTGTTGTTGCCTGGGGACACTGGCACCCCCACCCCTCACCTGCTGTGTATGATGACAGTGTTGGTCTGCCTGTTTGTGTTTGTGCATCTGCACCACTGCATTGGCATATCTTGGGTGTGCCATTGGCTGTATGTTGTTTGGTGTGTTTCCCCTGCTGTCCCTGGGACTCCTAGGTCATCGGTCAGCACAGTGATCATGGTTTGTGTGTCCCATTGCTGCCATGGTATGGTATCTGTTCACCTCACATCTGCTGTCTCCACAGGGTATCTGCATTTGTGTGCCCATTGGTGCAAATATGTGGTTCTGCATTCTGATGGTCACTTCTGTCATTGTGTCATTGATGACTGTTGACGGTCTCAGCCCCCATGGGTGTTGTTTGTCTGCACATGGCCAAAGGAATGTTTCATTTGCACTGCAGTATTTGGCTCCCCCAATTTATGTTGCAATGGGACACATACACTACTTTGCCACAGATGAGTTTTTGGTTCTGTGACCAGGAATGATCCATGCAGTTTGGCAGTTGCAGCTCTTTCTTTGTCAACAATTACCTTTTGGTCACTGTGATGATGAGGGTGTAGACCCCATTGCCACAATGGTCAAAATGTGCTTCAGCTATGGACCCCACACTTGCCTTTTGGTCACTGTGATGATGGGGGTTTAGACCCCATTGCCACAATGGTCAAAATGTGCTTCAGCTATGGACCCCACACTTGCCTTTTGGTCACTGTGATGATGGGGTTTAGACCCCATTGCCACAATGGTCAAAATGTGCTTCAGCTATGGACCCCACACTTGCCTTTTGGTCACTGTGATGATGGGGTTTAGACCCCATTGCCACAATGGTCAAAATGTGCTTCAGCTATGGACCCCACACTTGCCTTTTGGTCACTGTGATGATGGGGGTTTAGACCCCATTGCCACAATGGTCAAAATGTGCTTCAGCTATGGACCCCACACTTGCCTTTTGGTCACTGTGATGATGGGGGTTTAGACCCCATTGCCACAATGGTCAAAATGTGCTTCAGCTATGGACCCCACACTTGCCTTTTGGTCACTGTGATGATGGGGTTTAGGCCCCATTGCCACAATGGTCATGGGCTGCTTGCATTGTGGGTGCCACACACATATATGTGTGGCACATGTGCTAGGGGGTCACATTGTATGTTCAAAGTCATGTTCGGTGTTGTAGGCATTTGACACAGCCTGCTCACACGCTTGTCATGGTGGTGGGGGATGTCTTAATCTTGCATTCCCTAGGTTGTGGTGTGCTTGTTGTGTCATGCATTGTCCATCCTATGAGTGGGGGTGGTAGTAGTGGTAGGCATCCAGCCCCCCTGGCTAAGGGTGGTAGTAGTGGTGGGCATCCTGCCCCCTGGCTAAGGGTGGTAGTAGTGGTGGGCATCCTGCCCCCTGGGTGAGGGTGGTAGTAGTGGTGGGCATCCTGCCCCCTGGCTAAGGGTGGTAGTAGTGGTAGGCATCCTGCCCCCTGGCTAAGGGTGGTAGTAGTGGTGGGCATCCTGCCCCCTGGCTAAGGGTGGTAGTAGTGGTAGGCATCCTGCCCCCTGGCTGAGGGTGGTAGTAGTGGTGGGCATCCTGCCCCCTGGGTGAGGGTGGTAGTAGTGGTGGGCATCCTGCCCCCTGGCTAAGGGTGGTAGTAGTGGTGGGCATCCTGCCCCCTGGCTGAGGGTGGTAGTAGTGGTGGGCATCCTGCCCCCTGGCTAAGGGTGGTAGTAGTGGTGGGCATCCTGCCCCCTGGCTAAGGGTGGTAGTAGTGGTGGGCATCCTGCCCCCTGGCTAAGGGTGGTAGTAGTGGTAGGCATCCTGCCCCCTGGCTAAGGGTGGTAGTAGTGGTGGGCATCCTGCCCCCTGGCTAAGGGTGGTAGTAGTGGTAGGCATCCTGCCCCCCTGGCTAAGGGTGGTAGTAGTGGTGGGCATCCTGCCCCCTGGGCTGAGGGTGGTAGTAGTGGTGGGCATCCTGCCCCCCTGGCTGAGGGTGGTAGTAGTGGTAGGCATCCTGCCCCCTGGCTAAGGGTGGTAGTAGTGGTGGGCATCCTGCCCCCTGGCTGAGGGTGGTAGTAGTGGTGGGCATCCTGCCCCCTGGCTGAGGGTGGTAGTAGTGGTGGGCATCCTGCCCCCTGGCTGAGGGTGGTAGTAGTGGTAGGCATCCTGCCCCCTGGCTAAGGGTGGTAGTAGTGGTAGGCATCCTGCCCCCTGGCTAAGGGTGGTAGTAGTGGTGGGCATCCTGCCCCCTGGCTAAGGGTGGTAGTAGTGGTAGGCATCCTGCCCCCGTGGGTGAGGGTGGTAGTAGTGGTAGGCATCCTGCCCCTGGCTAAGGGTGGTAGTAGTGGTGGGCATCCTGCCCCCTGGCTAAGGGTGGTAGTAGTGGTAGGCATCCTGCCCCCTGGCTAAGGGTGGTAGTAGTGGTAGGCATCCTGCCCCCCTGGCTAAGGGTGGTAGTAGTGGTAGGCATCCTGCCCCCTGGCTGAGGGTGGTAGTAGTGGTAGGCATCCTGCCCCCTGGGTGAGGGTGGTAGTAGTGGTGGGCATCCTGCCCCCTGGCTAAGGGTGGTAGTAGTGGTGGGCATCCTGCCCCCTGGCTAAGGGTTGGTAGTAGTGGTAGGCATCCTGCCCCCTGGCTAAGGGTGGTAGTAGTGGTGGGCATCCTGCCCCCTGGGTGAGGGTGGTAGTAGTGGTAGGCATCCTGCCCCCTGGCTAAGGGTGGTAGTAGTGGTAGGCATCCTGCCCCCTGGCTAAGGGTGGTAGTAGTGGTAGGCATCCTGCCCCCCTGGCTAAGGGTGGTAGTAGTGGTAGGCATCCTGCCCCCCTGGCTAAGGGTGGTAGTAGTGGTGGGCATCCTGCCCCCACGGCTGAGGGTGGTAGTAGTGGTGGGCATCCTGCCCCCCTGGCTAAGGGTGGTAGTAGTGGTGGGCATCCTGCCCCCTGGCTAAGGGTGAGTAGTAGTGGTGAGCATCCTGCCCCCTGGCTGAGGGTGGTAGTAGTGGTGGGCATCCTGCCCCCTGGCTGAGGGTGGTAGTAGTGGTGGGCATCCTGCCCCCTGGCTAAGGGTGGTAGTAGTGGTGGGCATCCTGCCCCCCTGGGTGAGGGTGGTAGTAGTGGTGGGCATCCTGCCCCCCGTGGCTAAGGGTGGTAGTAGTGGTAGGCATCCTGCCCCCTGGCTAAGGGTGGTAGTAGTGGTGGGCATCCTGCCCCCACTGGGTGAGGAGGTGGTAGTAGTGGTAGGCATCCTGCCCCCCGTGGCTGAGGGTGGTAGTAGTGGTGGGCATCCTGCCCCCCTGGCTAAGGGTGGTAGTAGTGGTAGGCATCCTGCCCCCGTGGCTAAGGGTGGTAGTAGTGGTAGGCATCCTGCCCCCTGGCTAAGGGTGGTAGTAGTGGTAGGCATCCTGCCCCCTGGCTAAGGGTGGTAGTAGTGGTGGGCATCCTGCCCCCTGGGTGAGGGTGGTAGTAGTGGTAGGCATCCTGCCCCCTGGCTAAAGGGTGGTAGTAGTGGTAGGCA
>CAWUFW010034628.1:0-10865 GCA_963921515.1 Calotriton arnoldi | reverse complement strand
GGGGTTACGTATTGCTTAGTAGAACACAAAGGAATCAACTGACAGTCTCTGCCCTTGTTGGATGTACATGTTTTACTGAGAATGTCAGACTTCATTCTCACATGACTGAGAAAGATAATGTGAATTTACAGAAAATATGCTCTCATTTTAGCTTCTGGAGCACCTTCCAAAACTGTATGGGACAAGCATGTGAAAATAGTTCTCTCAAACATGATTCATGATATCCCAGCAGAAGGTTTTTCACAGGGTAAAATCACCTTAGAACACACCACAATTCCTGAAATTAGTATGGTACCATCAACAAATGAATTCTAATGTAACTAAAGTCTGTTATCACCCTTTATAGTTCTCCTTTTGGTAACCCTCAAAATCTTCGATTCACTACAATGCATTTATATTGGTCCCAAGATGGCTGCCAGCAATTCCAGGATGAAGTGCTGACAGCCAATCAGATCTCACGATGACATGTGTGGTTAGGCTCCGCCCAGATATATATGTGTTTTTACTTTTGATTTTCTCAGCAACTACTGAACGGATTTACACCATTTAACAAAAAGGGTTCTTTTTGAACCAAGAACTACCTCTTTGCCAAATTTGGTGTAATTCCGTTCAGCATTTCGGGCTGTAGCCTTGCATAAAGTTTCCTATGGGAAATTGATTTTTTGACTCTTATTTTTTTAATTTCTCCGCAACTACTGAACGGATTTACACCATTTAACAAAAAGGGTTCTTTCTGAACCAAGAACTACCTCTTTGCCAAATTTGGTGTAATTCCGTTCAGCAGTTCGGGCTGTAGCCGTGTCTAAAGTTTCCTATGGGAAAATGAATGGGGAAAACACGTTTTGGGACCCCCCTTTTTCTCGGCCCCGCTTGACGAATCACCCTGAGACTTTCAGGGTAGGAGCGGACCGGAGCGGGCCATAAAGTTTGAAAATTTCGCGAAGATTCGGCAACCGACGCAAGAGTTATTTCAAATAGAATGTCGCGGATTTCCTATGGAAAATAGGTCCTAACTATAACTATCTACTGGCGACCGCCAGTAGATAATATATATATATATATACATATATATATATTCGCAGGTAATATCTATACTGACACTATACTTAGTAACCAACTACCTCAAAAAAACTTACAATGAATTTTAACATATTTAAAGTTCTTTTTAATTGAGGTTTTACTATAATTGTGTTTGTTCATATATATATTTTTCTAATGGTGTGATCATATTGTATTTTACATTAATATTGCGTATTTATTTATATATTTGTATATGTCATTTATTTATATATGTCATATATTTATTTATTTATTCATGTATGTATTTATACATTGACTGCTGCTATCTACAGTTCACAAAGACTTATTTTACCATAGTATGTTGTTTATGCCTATGAAATTAGTGTATCACGTGGGTAATTGTTTTTTCACTTTAAATATCACACTGTGGCTCTAAACGCGCGTCATGTGATCAAGGCCGAGTCTGGCCGAAACGCGTCATGGCAGTAATGGTGGCTCACTGCAAATAAACGAATAGTTACACCAATCTGGGTTCGTTTTCCGTTTGTTCCCGTAGGAACGTTGAGGGGGAGTGTGGCGATATATATATATATATATATATATATATATATATATATATGTATCTCTCTCCGCACTTGTGCTGACCACCATGGCGCACTTGATCGATGCAGACTCAGCCAATCTGCTCACATTTCTCACCACGTTCCTTCTCCCGTATTCCACAGAAGGGAGCCACACCATAGAGGTCTTCACATAACTCAATATTTTATTTAAGCTACTGCGTTTCGGTCGCCTCCACAGCCTTGCTCACAATAGCTGCGAGCAAGGCTGCGAAGGTGGACAAAATGCGTCAAGCGGTAGCTTAAATAAATATTGTGTTTTGTGAATAACTCGATGGTGTGACTCCCTTCTGTGGAATACACGAGAAGGAACGTGGTGATATATATATAAATATATATATATTCACTGAAAAAACCATAGGTTTTAGGGACAGTTATAGTTACTTGGACATTGCACTCGTACAAAACCCGTGAAATTCCCCCGTTATAGTTAGTTCAGCTAACTATAACTCGCGCCCCCGCAATGCACTGCTGATGACGTCACATATTACATCACTCATGACATGGTCAGTGACATCACTGATGACATCACTGATGACATCTCAAATGACATCACTGATGACATCATCCAGTGACTGTGTGTTTCTGTAAAGTTTAAATATTTTTAATATATATAGGAAAAGACGTATTGAAGAATGAGTGGGTGTGTAAGTGTCTGTATGGATGATTTAGTAGGTGCGTGACTGACTCTATAAGTGAGTGATTTAACGTATCTTACTGAATGCATGGGTTAGTGACTAAACTGGGTGAATGTCTGTATCCGTCTGTCTGTTGCTGTGTAAGTGGCTGCATGGGTTTGTGAATAGCTACATGAGTGTCTATAAGAGTTATTGATTTGTTGTCTGAGTATCTGTATGGGTGCCTGAGTGTTTGTGTGGATGGGGTGTGTGCGACTGTGCATAGATGTGTGAGTGGGTGATTCACTGGGTGGATGGTTTCAAGAGTGCATCTGTGATAGACTGTATGGGTGGGTAAGTGTGTGTAAGAGTGTGTTAGTGAGTGAATGTATGTCCCAGTGGTACATGTGTGAGTAACTACATATGTGAAAGGCAGTATATATGTGTGTTGGAGTATATAAATAGCTATAAGCAAGAGTGAGTGATTGTGATAGTGGCTGTATGGATGAGTGTGTGCTTGTATCAGTGATTGTATAAGAGCGTAACAATGTGCTACTATTTGTATGAGTAAGTGAGCTGGTGTGTGTATAACTGTATAGGTGAGTAAATGGCAGTGTGTTTAATTATTTGCATGACTGACTAGGTGTGTGAGTATCTCTATGGATGAGTGGCGTTGTTTGAGTGTCTATATAGGAGTAAGAGTGCATATGATAGTCCTGTACTGAGTGACCGTAAGTATGAGTGACTGTACGGGTGAGTGAGTGGATGTGTGTGTGTAGACCTAAGAATCAGTGAGTGGGTATGTAGTTATTGGTGTTGGAGTGTCTATGGTTTTGCGAATGGCAGTCTGTAATTTAGAGTGGGTGTATCAAAGGTTATATTAGGGTGTGAGGAGGTGCATCAGATTATCACGTGGATGATGTCATCAGTGATGTCATTTGAGATGTCATCAGTGATGTCATCAGTGATGTCACTGACCATGTCATGAGTGATGTAATATGTGACGTCATCAGCAGTGCATTGCGGGGCGCGAGTTATAGTTAGCTGAACTAACTATAACGGGGAATTTCACGGGTTTTGTACGAGTGCAATGTCCAAGTAACTATAACTGTCCCTAAAACCTATGGTTTTTTCAGTGAATTTCAAAGGTTTTTTAAATGCTAATTTCTAACTATAACGTGTCTGAAACCTATGGTTTTTTCAGTGAATTTCAAAGGTTTTTTAAATGCTAATTTGTAACTATAACGTGTCTGAAACCTATGGTTTTTTTCAGTGAATTTCAAAGGTTTTTTAAATGCTAATTTCTAACTATAACGTGCCTGAAACCTACGGTTTTTTCAGTGAATTTCAAAGGTTTTGTAAATGACAATTTTTAAATGTATTAATTGTTATATTAATTTTTTTCATACTGATTTACTACATTTTTAGAAACAATTTTTTTTTACATATTTAATTTTTAAATTACATTGTAATTACATTATACATTACATTACAAAAAATACTTTCTCAGAATGAATTACTTTAGTTTAAATACTTTGCAGATAGGCAATAGACTTTTAAGTACAGTAGTTACAGTTGTTGCAATGGGCAACACATTTTCAAACACAATGCAACATTCAGCTCAATGTGAATTTCTAGTTAAATGCAATTAGTTACTTTATGGATTACTTTTGTAACCACAGGACTGGATCCTAGATTCAGTCCTGGTACATCTCCTGTAAACAGTTGAGTAAAAGCGTTTTGGTTACAGTCGTGATTTTTAAGGAATATTATTGTATTTTAAAAGTTGACACTTAGAAACTTTTTCTCATAGAATCACCAATGTTATCCTATGGAAGGAAATTCACTTAGCAGGTAAAAACTGTTATCGTTACTTTTTCTTACTCAGTGTTGGATCCTGGATCCAGCACTGGTGCATCTCCTGTAAACAGTTGAAAAAATGCGTTTGAGTCATACAGGCGATTTTTAAGGAATATTTGTAGTTTGTGAAAATCAACACTTTGAAACTTTTTTGCTGAAAACCAGTCAATCTTAGCCTATGAAGGAAATTCAAGTTACCGGTAAGTACGCTTAAAATTACTTTTGAGGATCAGTACTGGGCTGAAAGATGCAGCACTGAGGTCTCTCCTGATAACAGGTGAGTAAATCGGAATTCGTATTTCGGCTGATTTTAGAGGAATATTTTAAAGTTCCAAAACTCCACACTTAGAAGAATTTCCAAGTGAAACCAGTCAATGTTAGCCTATGGAAGGAAATTCAAGTTACTGGTAAGTACGGTTAAAATTACTTTTCAGGACCAGTACTGGGCTGAAAGATGCAGCACTGAGGTCTCTCCTGATAACAGGTGAGTAAATCAGAATTCGGATTTCGGCTGATTTTAGAGGAATATTTATATGTTTCAAAAATCAACACTTAGAAACTTTTTCAGGAAAAAGCAGGCAATGATATCCTATGGAAGGAAATTCAAGTTACTGGTAAGTACGGTTAAAATTACTTTTGAGGATCAGTACTGGGCTGAAAGATGCAGCACTGAGGTCTCTCCTGATAACAGGTGAGTAAATCGGAATTCGTATTTCGGCTGATTTTAGAGGAATATTTTAAAGTTCCAAAACTCCACACTTAGAAGAATTTCTAAGTGAAACCAGTCAATGTTAGCCTATGAAGGAAATTCAAGTTACCGGTAAGTACGGTTAAAATTACTTTTCAGGATCAGTACTGGGCTGAAAGATGCAGCACTGAGGTCGTTCCTGATAACAGGTGAGTAAATCGGAATTCGTATTTCGGCTGATTTTAGAGGAATATTTTAAAGTTCCAAAACTCCACACTTAGAAGAATTTCCAAGTGAAACCAGTCAATGTTAGCCTATGAAGGAAATTCAAGTTACCGGTAAGTACGGTTAAAATTACTTTTCAGGACCAGTACTGGGCTGAAAGATGCAGCACTGAGGTCTCTCCTGATAACAGGTGAGTAAATCGGAATTCGTATTTCGGCTGATTTTAGAGGAATATTTTAAAGTTCCAAAACTCCACACTTAGAAGAATTTCCAAGTGAAACCAGTCAATGTTAGCCTATGGAAGGAAATTCAAGTTACTGGTAAGTACGGTTAAAATTACTTTTCAGGACCAGTACTGGGCTGAAAGATACAGCACTGAGGTCTCTCCTTATAACAGGTGAGTAAATCGGAATTCGTATTTCGGCTGATTTTACAGGAATATTTGTATGTTTCAAAAATCAACACTTAGAAACTTTTTCAGCAAAAAGCAGGCAATGATATCCTATGGAAGGAAATTCAAGTTACTGGTAAGTATGGTTAGAATTACTTTTCAGGACCAGTACTGGGCTGAAAGATACAGCACTGAGGTCTCTCATGATAACAGGTGAGTAAATCAGAATTCGTATTTCGGCTGATTTTAGAGGAATATTTGCACAATGGTGAAGGGAGGGGGCGGGGCCTGAGGTGACATCTGTGCAAACGCGCCCCGTAGCGTGTTTTAAGTTGGGGGATTAAGTCCCCTTGAATCCTGAGGGTCCCTAGGGGCCAACTAGCCCACCAGGAACCTCCAATATGCGCCAGGGGGCTGCGTTGCAGAGACGTGTAGAGAGGCCACACCCCTTTTTACACCTCTCTGCAACGCAGCTCTGTGGCGCTTTCTGGATGTACCTGTTGGGCTAGTTGGCCCCCAGGGACCCTCAGGATTGAAGGGGATTTAATTCCCCATCTTAAAACGCGCCACGGGGCCTGTTTGCACACATGTCACCTGAAGCCCCGCCCCTCCCTTCACCACTGTGCAAACGCGCCCCGTGGCGCGTTTTAAGTTGGGGATTAAGTCCCCTTGAATCCTGAGGGTCCCCGGAGTCCAACTAGCCCACCATATACCTCCAAAAAGCGCCACAGAGCTGCGTTGCAGAGAGGTGTAAAAGGGGTGTGGCCTCTCTACACGTCTCTGCAACGCAGCCCCTGGCGCATATTGGAGGTTCCTGGTGGGCTAGTTGGCCCCCAGGGACCCCCAGTATTCAAGGGGATCGTTCCCCTCTGCAAACGCGCCAGGGGCGCGTTTGCAGAGTGGTGAAGGAAGGGGCGGGGCCTGCGGGCCCGATCGCTTTTTTTTTGTCCCTGAAGGGGGGCTGTGTGGCCCCCTTCCTTTTTTTCTTTTTGGGCCCTGGGGACCCCATCCCCCAGGGCCTTACCCCTTTTTTAAATTACAAAAAAAAAAAAAAACGGGAAGGGGGCCGCGTGGCCCCCTTCCCTGGGCCTGTATTGGCCCCGGGGACCCCATCCCCGGGGCATGGCCTCTATATTTATTATTTTGAGGGGGCAGCGTGGCCCCCTCCTCTGGCCATTTTAAGGCCCCGGGGACCCCATCCCCGGGGCCGGCCTTTCCATTTTTTTTTCTCCATTTTTTTTCCTCTTTTTTGGAGAGGGGGCCGCGTGGCCCCCTCCCGGGCCACTACTTGCCCCGGGGACCCCATCCCCCGGGGCTGGCCCTCTCCGTTGGGGACTGTGGGGGTCCCCAATCCCCCCACAGTCCCGCCGGCTCCCCACGTCCCTTGGGAGCCGGCATTGCTGTTCCACATGGGGAGCAGCTGACATGCTGCTCCCCATGTGGAAAAGCAATTGCTTTGGATATTGGAAGAGAGAGCAGGTTTCCCTGCTCTCTCTTCCAATATCCAAAGCAGTTTGCTATGGCAGGACGGGAGCCGCGAGGCTCCCGTCCTGCCATAGCAAACTACAGTGTCCCGGGGGTAGGCACCCCGGGACACTGCAGGAGCCGGCCCTGGGGGTGGTGGTCCTCAGGGCCATCAAGGGCTCCAGGAGGGGGCCGCGCGGCCCCCCTCCCATTCAGTACACAGCCCCGGGGAGGTGGTGGTCCCCGGGGCTCTGGGGTCCGTAACGGACCCCCATATTAAAATGTTTAGTGCCCCGGGAGGTGGCGGTCCCGGGCGTGTGGGGGGCTGGAGTCCCCCCACACTGGTTTTATTTTTAATTAAAAAAGCCCCGGGAGGTGGTGGTCCCCGGGGCTGTGGAGGGCTCAGAGCCCTCCCGCACCATTTTTAAAAAGCCCCGGGGGTGGTGGTCCCCGGGGCTTGGGGGCCCTTTGAGGCCCCCACACATTAAATTATCCCCCACCATGCCCCCGGGACTTGGGCCACCCGGGGCCAGTACATCGAAGCGCGGGAGACCGCGCTTCGATTTTTTTTTTCGGCAGGATTCGCGCACCCTGAGCGCATCCTGCTGATTTTTTTTTTTTTAAATGCTTTTTTTGCCCAGGGGGTCCTTGTGGGACCCCCTGAGCAGGCCTAGGGAATTAGGGTGTTTCTACCCTGCCCCCTTTGTGCGTTTTGCGCACTTGTTTCTTTTTTTCTCGGCGGGATCCGCGCACCCTAAGCGCATCCCGCCGATTTAAAAAAAAATCTTTTCTGCCCAGGGGTCCTTGTGGGACCCCTGAGCAGACCTAGGGGTCAGGGTGTTTCTACCCTGCCCCCTTTTGCGCTTTGCGCACTTGTTTCTGTCCCTTTGTTCTACCGAGGGACAAAATGGCTGCCAACACTTCCTGAATCGGAATGTTGACAGCCAGCTGACAGCCAATTAGCATGCAGCTCGTGATCGGGACGGTGCGCGCAGGGTGCGCTGAGGGTTCGCGGATCCGACGCGCCCATAGATATATATGTGACTTTACTTGTGAATTTCTCAGGAACTACTGAACGGATTTACACCATTTAAGCAAAAGGCACCAGTCTGAACCAAGGGCTACCTCTTTGCCAAATTTGGTGTAATTCCGTTCAGCAGTTCGGGCTGTAGCTGCGACTAAAGGTTCCTATGGAAAAATGAATGGGGAAAACGCGTTTTGGGACCCCCTTTTTCTCGGCCCCGCTTCACGTATCACCCGAGACTTTCAGGGTAGGAGCGGAGCGCCCCAACAAGTTGGAAACTTTCACGAAGATTCGTCAACCGGCGCCAACGTTATTTCAAATAGAATGTCGCGGATTTCCTATGGATAATAGGTTGTAACTATAACTATCTACTGGCGACCGCCAGTAGATAATATATATATATATATATTCCAATCCGGTTCCTTTTCGCCGATTTTGCAGCGCTCAATCTGGGTGCGATACCCTGCAGCAGAACCACACTGCTTAATACTTCAACACAATCCTTCACGATCGTGAGCAAGGTATTTGTAGATACCGAAACGCGTTGATCGTCTCGCCTACAGCCATGCAAATGAGGATGTAAAGAAAAGAAAAGAAAAATTGCAAAAACTACGGCAGTGCGACCCGTTTGTCCCTCTGGTCAGAAGGATTGTGTTGAAATATATATATATATATATATATATATATATATACATATATATATATATATATTATCTACTGGCGGTCGCCAGTAGATAGTTATAGTTAGAACCTATTTTCCATAGGAAATCCGCGACATTCTATTTGAAATAACTCTCTTGCCGGTTGACGTATCTTCGCAAAATTTTCAAACTTTGTGGGGCGCTCCGGTCCGCTCCTACCCTGAAAGTCTCGGGGTGATTCGTCAAGCGGGGGCCGAGAAAAAAGGGGGGTCCCAAAACGCGTTTTCCCCATTCATTTTTCCATAGGAAACTTTAGACACGGCTACAGCCCGAACTGCTGAACGGAATTACACCAAATTTGGCAAAGAGGTAGTTCTTGGTTCAGAAAGAACCCTTTTTGTTAAATGGTGTAAATCCGTTCAGTAGTTGCTGAGAAAATCAAAAGTAAAAGTACATATATATCTATGGCCGCGTCGGATTCGCGCACCCTCCCGATCACGAGCTGTCTGCTAATTGGCTGTCAACACTCCAAACCAGGAAGTGTTGGCAGCCATCTTGTTCCTCGGTAGAACCGAGGAACAAGAAAGCAGTAAAAAAGTGCGCAAAACGCACAAAGGGGGCAGGGTAGAAACACCCTGACCCCCTAGGTCTGCTCAGGGGTCCCACAAGGACCCCCTGGGCAAAAAAGCATTTTTTTTGTTTTTAAAAAATCGGCAGGATGCGCTCAGGGTGCGCGGATCCTGCCGATAAAAAAATCAAGCGCGGTCTCCCGCGCTTCGATGTTAATTTGCCCCCGGGTGGGCCAAGTCCCAGGGGCATGCTGGGGGGTGTTTATTTTATGTATGGGGGCCTCTAAGGGCCCCCAAGCCCCGGGGACCACCACCCCCGGGGCTTTCTTTTAAAATGGTGCGGGAGGGCTCTGAGCCCTCCCGCAGCCCCGGGGACCACCACCTCCCGGGGCTTCTTTTTTTTTTTTTTCCTGTGTGGGGGGGCTCGAGCTCCCCACACACCCCGGGACCGCCACCTCCCCGGGGCACTAACAAATTAAAATGGGGGTCCGTTTTGGACCCCGAAACCCCGGGGACCACCACCTCCCCGGGGCTTTGCTGATGTGGGGAGGGGGCCGCGCGGCTCCCCTCCTGGAGCCTGTGGTGGCCCTGGGGACCGCCACCCCCAGGGCCGGCTCCTGCAGTGTCCCGGGTGCCTACCCCCGGGACACTGCTGTTTGCAATGACAGGACGGGAGCCTCGCGGCCCCGTCCTGTCATTGCAAACTGCTTTGGATATTGGAAGAGAGAGCAGGGAAAGCTGCTCTCGCTTCCAATATCCAAAGACAATTGCTTTTCCACACGGGGAGCAGCATGTTAGCTGCTCCCCATGTGTAAAAGCAATGCCGGTTCCCGTAGGACACGGGGAGCCGGCGGAACTGTGGGGGTTTGGGGACCCCCACAGTCCCCAACCAGAGGCCAGGCCCCGGGGGATGGGGTCCCCGGGGCAAGTAGTGGCCCGGGAGGGGGGCCACGCGGCCCCCCTCCCCAGAAATAATTTTTTTTTTTTAATTTAAAAAAAAAAAAAGGGGGTAAGGCCCTGGGGGATGGGGTCCCCAGGGCCCAAAAATAAGAAAAAGGAAGGGGGGCCACACAGCCCCCTTCAGGAAAAAAAAAAAACGATCGGCCCGCAGGCCCCGCCCCTTCCTTCACCACTCTGCAAACGCGCCCCTGGTGCGTTTGCAGATAGGAAGTAATTCCCCTTGAATACTGGGGGTCCCTGGGGGCCAACTAGCCCACCAGGAACCTCCAGTATGCGCCAGGGGGCTGCGTTGCAGAGAGGTGTACAGAGGCCACGCCCCTTTATACACCTCTCTGCAACGCAGCTCTGTGGAGCTTTTTGGAGGTACATGGTGGGCTAGTTGGCCCCCAGGAACCCTCAGGATTCAAGGGGACTTAATCCCCCAACTTAAAACGCGCCACGTCTCTGCAACGCAGCCCCCTGGCGCATACTGGAGGTTCCTGGTGGGCTAGTTGGCCCCTAGGGACCCTCATGATTCAAGGGGACTTAATCCCCCAACTTAAAACGCGCCACGGGGCGCGTTTGCACAGATGTCACCTCAGGCCCCTCCCCCTACCTTCACCATTGTGCAAATATTCCTCAAAAATCTGCTGAACTACGAATTCGGATTTACTCACCTGTTATCAGGAGAGACCTCAGTGCTGCATCTTTGAGCCCAGTACTGATCCTGAAAAGTAATTTTAACCGTACTTACCAGTAACTTGAATTTCCTTCCATAGGCTAACATTGACTGGTTTCACTTGGAAA
>CAWUFW010034627.1:0-10865 GCA_963921515.1 Calotriton arnoldi | reverse complement strand
GCCGTCAGTTACATGTTGCTGCTGGGGCCCTGCTATTCAGAACCCCAGCCTAGCTGTTTCCTCTTTAAAAGGGTCTCCATGTGCCTTAGGCACATCACTGATTGGGATCTGAAGTGCCCTTGTAAGTCCCTAGTATATGGTATACTATGTACCAAGGGCATAGGTACCTCAGAGGCCTGCCAGGGGCTGCAGCATGTATTATGCCACCTCTGGTAGGCCATCCAAACTGGCACCACAGGTCTGCTACTGCAGCCTGGGTAAGGTGGTGCATGCACCCCTTGCTGTGGTATAGGTTACCTATATCACTAAATGCATACACACATATAAACCTATAAGTCACTCCTAAGGCAGGCCTTATCAATCCTAAAGGCAGAGTGCATGGTTCCTATGTGAGAGGGTGCCCCTGCATGAGCAGGGCCCCTCTGCAGCGTTCGGAGACCATCTCTGATGCTGTTTGTAGTGCAGCCTGACCATATACTCTTAAACGCATTATATCCTCGCGGTAAAATGCTAACTATGGAATGGCTGCACCTAAACATGTCGTGTTTGGTGTCAAACATCTTGGAATACTACCCCCCGCCAATCCTGGCGGCGGGGGTAGCATTCCACCCTTCTAGAGGAAAAGGCATGTTAACTCTGACGAGTCCGGTAACTTCTTTCCAGAGCCTGACATCACAAAATGGATGCTGCTGCCACAGACACGAGTCTGGCCTCCTGCTGCTGGACGAAACTCCGGCAGGGGAGGCCTGGACAATAGGTTTCCTGTCCCAGGGAGGTGAGACCACCTCCCCAGACAGGACAATGTGTATTGGGGCTGGGCGGGAGCACTTTCGGGTGCTTTGAAGTCCTGCACTGGGGGCACATTTGGTGTCCCTGTGCATACCCCAGTTCAAACCGGATCAGGGGCTTGCAGCCCCTGCTTTGGCGCGAACTGGACAAAGGGAAAGGGGTGTAGCCACCCCTCTGCCCTGACCCACCCATAGGTGGGGCCACAGAGTAGTCCATCCCCTATTTTTAGAATAAAGGTAGGAACCCAGTCCCTAGAACTTTAGATTATACCTGGACGAAACTCTGAAACAGAATCCTGGACCTTCGACGCTCTACTCACGATTAGAGGACTGAAGAATCTCCCTTGGGGTCAAGGAGTGACTCCCCTGCTTGGCAGGCACCAAAGAAGCATCTGTCCGGTTCACATCACTGAAGCTCCCGTCGGACGCCGAAGTCATCGCATCACCAGAGGTCGATTCTCAGACTTCCCCGAGGCTACCCTGAGTCCCCAGCAAAGCTGAGGCCCGTGGCTATCGTGGGTGACTTGAGACCGTGACCCCTGGACACCGAGCACATTTGCAAGTGCACCATCTTCTGGGTCTCCCAAGAAGTCGTGCTTTGGGCTCCGAGTAGCCCTAGCCTCCAGCACCACCTGCACCGAAGATCACTGGCCCCCACTCCACGAGTGTCCTGTAAGCCAGCTCCACGTGCGGCGTCACGAGGCTCCTTCGCGGTCGCTAGCCCGGTGGCTAGTAGCCCTTAACGAAGGCCAATCTTTTCTTTACTTGGCAGTCTGGTTGCTCCAGGCCTGCCCTCACTTACCCTCGCTGGGTGAGTTCCCCAGACCTTGCTGGTCTGCATCATCGACGATCTACATCTTACTCGAGACTTGCCGTTGCCAAGGCTTGGTTGGTCCAATCTGGTCGCCGACACCTCTGCACTCGACAGACATCGAGCAACAGCCCGAATCCTGCTCCTGGTCACCGACAACGCCTCCCGGACCTTGTTGCTGAAGAGTCAAGACGACCGTCATCGAATCTGAAGCACTCGACATCGGTGGGCATCTGTCCATCGCCTCCCTGGTCACTGGCTAGTGACCCAGACTCTGTCCCCTCTGCTTTCAGGTTCTTCAGAACTCCGATCCACTCTTGGATCCACCCGGACACTTTTCTCCTGGTCGCCAGCAGCACTTTGCAGCAGATCGCCATAAGAACCGACGACGAAACCCGACCCCGAAAGGCACCTATGCACCCGGCTTCCCTGGGTGAGGTAACACGAGTACTCCGGTGCTCCCGTGGGTAGAGACTCTTCAAAGTCCTAGATCTCAAAGGGTTTTGTCCTAGTCCTCTTTTAAGTGTCCCTTTCCTCTATTTTCCCGATCCCGACTTTCTCCATAGAAGTTAACGGCATATCGCGGTTGTGTATTTACACTGCACGCGTCTCCCGTGGGTCCCCTGTGTCACTACCTTGGGTGGTTCCTTGTGGTCCAAGCACTTCTAGAGGCTCTAGGCCTAGTGTCTAGTTCAGTCGTGGTTCGCATACCACTTTATTGGTATATGGTTTGGTACGCCCCTAGGGCCCAAACGTGTATTTGTGCTATTACTGTGATTTAAGATCTTATAACCTATGTACTTCGAACTCTAGCCTCATAAAGAGACTAGAGGGGTGTGTTTAGTAATAAATACATATATTTTGAATATATACCTGGTGTGGTGCTCTTTCATTTGGTCACTCAAGAGATTATAGACTGGTAAAACAAGCTGCTTTACATTCCTTCAAGACTTAGCCTGAAGGCTGCTCTCCACAGCTACCACTAGGATAGCTTTCAATAAGGTTGTCTTTAACCTACCTACCATAAGAGTCGATTTGGACTGGTGCAAGGTGCCCACTATAATTAGTGGACAGCATATGCCAGGCCAACTTCTCACACCCCCTACACTGCCCAAACACCACTGCACTGCCCTAAACCCTGAAACACCACCCCCTGCACCACCCCTACACTGCCCGAACACCACTGCACTGCCCTAAACCCTGAAACACTACCCCCAGCATGACCCCCTACACTGCCCGAACACCACTGCTCTGCCCAAAACCCTGAAACACCAGCCCCAGCACGACCCCCTACACTGCCCAAACACCACTGCACTGCCCTAAACCTTGAAACACCAGCCCCTGCACGACCCCCTACACTGCCCGAACACCACTGCACTACCCTAAACCCTGAAACATCACCCCCAGCACGACCCCCTACACTGCCCGAGCACCACTGCACTGCCCTAAACCCTAAAACACCAGCCCCAGCACGACCCCCTACACTGCCCGAATACCACTGCACTGCCCTAAACCCTGAAACACCAGCCCCAGCACGACCGCCTACACTGCCCGAACACCACTGCACTGCCCTAAACCCTGAAACACCAGCCCCAGCACGACCCCCTACACTGCCCGAACACCACTGCACTGCCCTAAACCGTGAAACACCAGCCTCAGCACGACCCCCTACACTGCCTGAACACCACTGCACTGCCCTGAACCCTGAAACACCAGCCCCAGCACAACACCCTACACTGCCCGAACACCACTGCACTGCCCTAAACCCTGAAACACCACCCCGTGCATGACCCCCTACACTGCCCGAACACCACTGCACTGCCCTAAACCCTGAAACACCACCCCCAGCGCGACCCCATACACTGCCCGAACACCACTGCACTGCCCTAAACTCTGAAACACCACCCCCTGCACAACCCCCTACACTGCTCGAACACTACTGCACTGCCCTAAACCCAGAAACACCATCCCCAGCAGGACCCCTATACTGCACGAACACCACTGCACTGCCCTAAACCCTGAAACACTACCCCCAGAAAGACCCCTACACTGCTCGAACACCACTGCACTGCCCTAAACCCTGAAACATCACCGCCAGCAAGACCCCCTACACTGCCCGAACACCACTGCCCTAAACCCTGAAACACCACACCAAGCAAGACCCCCTACACTGCCCGAACACCACTGCACTGCCCTAAACCCTGAAACACCAGCCCCAGCACGACCCCCTACACTGCCCGAACACCACTGCACTGCCCTAAACCCTGAAACACCACCCCCTGCACGACCCCCTACACTGCCCGAACACCACTGTACTGCCCTAAACCCTGAAACCCCACCCCCAGCATGACCCCCTACACTGCCAGAACACCACTGCACTGCCTTAAACCCTGAAACACCACCCCCTGCACGACCCCTACACTGCCCGAACACTACTGCACTGCCCTAAACCCTGAAACACCACCCCCAGCACGACCCCCTACACTGCACAAACACCACTGCACCGCCCTAAACCATGAAACACTACCCCCAGCAAGACCCCCTACACTGCCCGAACACCACTGCACTGCCCTAAACCCTGAAACATCACCCCCAGCAAGACCCCCTACACTGCCCGAACACCACTGCCCTAAACCCTGAAACACCACCCCCAGCAAGACCCCCTACACTTTCCGAACACCACTGCACTGCCCTAAACCCTGAAACACCACCCCCAGCAAGACCCCCTACACTGCCCGAACACCACTGCACTGCCCTAAACCCTGAAACACCACCCCCAGCACGACCCCCTACACTGCCCGAACACCACTGCTCTGCCCAAAACCCTGAAACACCAGCCCCAGCACGACCCCCTACACTGCCCGAACACCACTGCACTGCCCTAAACCCTGAAACACCAGCCCCAGCACGACCCCCTACACTGCCCGAACACCACTGCAATGCCCTAAACCCTGAAACACCACCCCCAGCACGACCCCCTACACTGCCCGAACACCACTGCACTGCCCTAAACCCTGAAACACCAGCCCCAGCACAACCCCGTACACTGCCCGCACACCACTGCTCTGCCCTAAACCCTGAAACACCAGCCCCAGCACAACCCCGTACACTGCCCGAACACCACTGCACTGCCCTAAACCCTGAAACACCAGCCCCAGCACGACCGCCTACACTGCCCGAAAACTACTGCACTGCCCTAAACCCTGAAACACCACCCCCTGCAAGACCCCCTACACTGCCCAAACACTACTGCACTGCCCTAAACCCTGAAACACCACCACTCAGCACGACACCCTACACTGCCCGAACACCACTGCACTGCCCTAAACCCTGAAACACCACCCCAGCATGACCCCTACACTGCCCGAACACCACTGCACTAAACCCTGAAACACCACCCCTTGCACGACCCCCTACACTGCCCTAACACCACTGCACTGCCCTAAACCCTGAAACATCACCCCCAGCACAACCCCCTACACTGCCTGAGCACCAATGCTCTGCCCTAAACCCTGAAACACTAGCCCCAGCACGACCCCCTACACTGCCCGAACACCACTGCACTGCCCTAAACCCTGAAACACCACCCCCAGCACGACCCCTACACTGCCCGAACACGACTGCACTGCCTTAAACCCTGAAACACCAGCCCCAGCAAGAACCCCTACACTGCCAGAACACCACTGCATTGCCCTAGACTCTGAAACACCAGCCCCAGCAAGACCCCCTACACTGCCCGAACACCACTGCACTGCCCTAAACCCTGAAACACCAGCCCCAGCATGACCCCTACACTGCCTGAACACCACTGCACTGCCCTACACCCTGAAACACCACCCCCAGCACGACCCCCTACACTGCCCGAACACCACTGCACTGCCCTAAACCCTGAAACACCAGCCCCAGCACAACCCCGTACACTGCCCGCACACCACTGCACTACCCTAAACCCTAAAACACTACCCCAGCACGACCCCCTACACTACACAAGCACCACTGCACTACCCTAAACCCTAAAACACTACCCCCAGCACTACCCCCTACACTGCCCGAACACCACTGCACTTCCCTAAACCCTGAAACACCAGCCCCTGCATGACCCCCTACACTGCCCGAACACCACTGCACTGCCCTAAACCCTGAAACACCACCCCTAGCACGACCCCCTACACTGCCCGAACACCACTGCACTGCCCTAAACCCTGACACACCACCCCTAGCACGACCCCCTACACTGCCCGAACACCACTGCACTGCCCTAAACCCTGAAACACCACCCCCTTCACGACCCCCTACACTGCCCGAACACCACTGCACTGCCCTAAACCCTGAAACACCACCTCCAGCATGACCCCCTACACTGCCCGAACACCACTGCACTGCCCTAAACCCTGAAACACTACCCCCAGCAAGACCCCCTACACTGCCCGAACACCACTGCACTGCCCTAAACCCTGAAACATCACCCCCAGCAAGACCCCCTACGCTGCCCGAACACCACTGACCTAAACCCTGAAACACCACCCCCAGCACGACCCCCTACACTGCCCGAACACCACTGCACTGCCCTAAACCCTGAAACACTACCCCCAGCATGACCCCCTACACTGCCCGAACACCACTGCTCTGCCCAAAACCCTGAAACACCAGCCCCAGCACGACCCCCTACACTGCCCAAACACCACTGCACTGCCTTAAACCTTGAAACACCAGCCCCTGCACGACCCCCTACACTTCCCGAACACCACTGCACTACCCTAAACCCTGAAACATCACCCCCAGCATGACCCCCTACACTGCCCGAGCACCACTGCACTGCCCTAAACCCTAAAACACCAGCCCCAGCTCGACCCCCTAGACTGCCCGAACACCACTGCACTGCCCTAAACCCTGAAACACCATCCCCAGCACGACCGCCTACACTGCCCGAACACCACTGCACTGCCCTGAACCCTGAAACACCAGCCCCGCACGACCCCCTACACTGCCCGAACACCACTGCACTGCCCTAAACCGTGAAACACCAGCCTCAGCACGACCCCCTACACTGCCTGAACACCACTGCACTGCCCTGAACCCTGAAACACCAGCCCCAGCACAACACCCTACACTGCCTGAACACCACTGCACTGCCCTAAACCCTGAAACACCACCCCGTGCATGACCCCCTACACTGCCCGAACACCACTGCACTGCCCTAAACCCTGAAACACCACCCCCAGCGCGACCCCCTACACTGCCAGAACACCACTGCACTGCCCTAAACTCTGAAACACCACCCCCTGCACAACCCCCTACACTGCTCGAACACCACTGCACTGCCCTAAACCCTGAAACACTACCCCCAGAAAGACCCCCTACACTGCTCGAACACCACTGCACTGCCCTAAACCCTGAAACATCACCGCCAGCAAGACCCCCTACACTGCCCGAACACCACTGCCCTAAACCCTGAAACACCACCCCCAGCAAGACCCCTACACTGCCCGAACACCACTGCACTGCCCTAAACCCTGAAACACCAGCCCCAGCACGACCCCCTACACTGCCCGAATACCACTGCACTGCCCTAAACCCTGAAACACCACCCCTGCACGACCCCTACACTGCCCGAACACCACTGTACTGCCTTAAACCCTGAAACCCCACCCCCAGCATGACCCCCTACACTGCCAGAACACCACTGCACTGCCTTAAACCCTGAAACACCACCCCCTGCACGACCCCTACACTGCCCGAACACTACTGCACTGCCCTAAACCCTGAAACACCACCCCCAGCACGACCCCTACACTGCACAAACACCACTGCACCGCCCTAAATCATGAAACACTACCCCCAGCAAGACCCCCTACACTGCCCGAACACCACTGCACTGCCCTAAACCCTGAAACATCACCCCCAGCAAGACCCCCTACACTGCCCGAACACCACTGCCCTAAACCCTGAAACACCACCCCCAGCAAGACCCCCTACACTTTCCGAACACCACTGCACTGCCCTAAACCCTGAAACACCACCCCCAGCAAGACCCCCTACACTGCCCGAACACCACTGCACTGCCCTAAACCCTGAAACACCACCCCCAGCACGACCCCCTACACTGCCCGAACACCACTGCTCTGCCCAAAACCCTGAAACACCAGCCCCAACACGACCCCCTACACTGCCCGAACACCACTGCACTGCCCTAAACCCTGAAACACCAGCCCCAGCATGAACCCCTACACTGCCCGAACACCACTGCACTGCCCTAAACCCTGAAACACCACCCCCAGCACAACCCCCTACACTGCCCGAACACCACTGCACTGCCCTAAACCCTGAAACACCAGCCCCAGCACAACCCCGTACACTGCCCGCACACCACTGCACTGCCCTAAACCCTGAAACACCAGCCCCAGCACAACCCCGTACACTGCCCGAACACCACTGCACTGCCCTAAACCCTGAAACACCAGCCCCAGCACGACCGCCTACACTGCCCGAAAACTACTGCACTGCCCTAAACCATGAAACACCACCCCAGCAAGACTACCTACACTGGCCGAACACCACTGCACTGCCCTAAACCCTGAAACACCACCCCTGCAAGACCCCCTACACTGCCCAAACACTACTGCACTGCCCTAAACCCTGAAACACCACCACTCAGCACGACACCCTACACTGCCCGAACACCACTGCACTGCCCTAAACCCTGAAACACCACCCCAGCATGACCCCTACACTGCCCGAACACCACTGCACTAAACCCTGAAACACCACCCCTGCACGACCCCCTACACTGCCGGAACACCACTGCACTAAACCCTGAAACACCACCCCCAGCACGACCCCCTACGCTGCCCGAACACCACTGACCTAAACCCTGAAACACCACCCCCAGCACGACCCCCTACACTGCCCGAACACCACTGCACTGCCCTAAACCCTGAAACACTACCCCCAGCATGACCCCCTACACTGCCCGAACACCACTGCTCTGCCCAAAACCCTGAAACACCAGCCCCAGCACGACCCCCTACACTGCCCAAACACCACTGCACTGCCCTAAACCTTGAAACACCAGCCCCTGCACGACCCCCTACACTTCCCGAACACCACTGCACTACCCTAAACCCTGAAACATCACCCCCAGCACGACCCCCTACACTGCCCGAGCACCACTGCACTGCCCTAAACCCTAAAACACCAGCCCCAGCACGACCCCTAGACTGCCCGAACACCACTGCACTGCCCTAAACCCTGAAACACCATCCCCAGCACGACCGCCTACACTGCCCGAACACCACTGCACTGCCCTGAACCCTGAAACACCAGCCCCAGCACGACCCCCTACACTGCCCGAACACCACTGCACTGCCCTAAACCGTGAAACACCAGCCTCAGCACGACCCCCTACACTGCCTGAACACCACTGCACTGCCCTGAACCCTGAAACACCAGCCCCAGCACAACACCCTACACTGCCCGAACACCACTGCACTGCCCTAAACCCTGAAACACCACCCCGTGCATGACCCCCTACACTGCCCGAACACCACTGCACTGCCCTAAACCCTGAAACACCACCCCCAGCGCGACACCCTACACTGCCAGAACACCACTGCACTGCCCTAAACTCTGAAACACCACCCCCTGCACAACCCCCTACACTGCTCGAACACTACTGCACTGCCCTAAACCCAGAAACACCATCCCCAGCAGGACCCCCTATACTGCACGAACACCACTGCACTGCCCTAAACCCTGAAACACTACCCCCAGAAAGACCCCCTACACTGCTCGAACACCACTGCACTGCCCTAAACCCTGAAACATCACCGCCAGCAAGACCCACTACACTGCCCGAACACCACTGCCCTAAACCCTGAAACACCACCCCCAGCAAGACCCCCTACACTGCCCAAACACCACTGCACTGCCCTAAACCCTGAAACACCAGCCCCAGCACGACCCCCTACACTGCCCGAACACCACTGCACTGCCCTAAACCCTGAAACACCACCCCCTGCACGACCCCCTACACTGCCCGAACACCACTGTACTGCCTTAAACCCTGAAACCCCACCCCCAGCATGACCCCCTACACTGCCAGAACACCACTGCACTGCCTTAAACCCTGAAACACCACCCCTGCACGACCCCCTACACTGCCCGAACACTACTGCACTGCCCTAAACCCTGAAACACCACCCCCAGCACGACCCCCTACACTGCACAAACACCACTGCACCGCCCTAAATCATGAAACACTACCCCCAGCAAGACCCCCTACACTGCCCGAACACCACTGCACTGCCCTAAACCCTGAAACATCACCCCCAGCAAGACCCCCTACACTGCCCGAACACCACTGCCCTAAACCCTGAAACACCCCCCCAGCAAGACCCCCTACACTTTCCGAACACCACTGCACTGCCCTAAACCCTGAAACACCACCCCCAGCAAGACCCCCTACACTGCCCGAACACCACTGCACTGCCCTAAACCCTGAAACACCACCCCAGCACGACCCCCTACACTGCCCGAACACCACTGCTCTGCCCAAAACCCTGAAACACCAGCCCCAGCACGACCCCCTACACTGCCCGAACACCACTGCACTGCCCTAAACCCTGAAACACCAGCCCCAGCATGAACCCCTACACTGCCCGAACACCACTGCACTGCCCTAAACCCTGAAACACCACCCCCAGCACGACCCCCTACACTGCCCGAACACCACTGCACTGCCCTGCCCTAAACCCTGAAACACCAGCCCCAGCACAACCCCGTACACTGCCCGCACACCACTGCTCTGCCCTAAACCCTGAAACACCAGCCCCAGCACAACCCCGTACACTGCCCGAACACCACTGCACTGCCCTAAACCCTGAAACACCAGCCCCAGCACGACCGCCTACACTGCCCGAAAACTACTGCACTGCCCTAAACCCTGAAACACCACCCCCAGCAAGACTACCTACACTGGCCGAACACCACTGCACTGCCCTAAACCCTGAAACACCACCCCTGCAAGACCCCCTACACTGCCCAAACACTACTGCACTGCCCTAAACCCTGAAACACCACCACTCAGCACGACACCCTACACTGCCCGAACACCACTGCACTGCCCTAAACCCTGAAACACCACCCCAGCATGACCCCCTACACTGCCCGAACACCGCTGCACTAAACCCTGAAACACCACCCCTGCACGACCCCCTACACTGCCGGAACACCACTGCACTAAACCCTGAAACACCACCCCCAGCACG
>CAWUFW010034626.1:0-10866 GCA_963921515.1 Calotriton arnoldi | reverse complement strand
TTGCTTCCCGTTCAGATACGTATTGCTAATATTTAGAGGCACGGAGGATCCGCGCACCCTCCCGACCACGAGCTGCATGCTAATTGGCTGTCAACACTCCAAACCAGGAAGTGTTGGCAGCCATCTTGTTCCTCGGTAGAACCGAGGAACAAGAAAGCAGTAAAACAACTGCGTAAAACGCAAAAAGGGGGCAGGGTAGAAACACCCTGACCCCCTAGGCTTGCTCAGGGGGTCCTTTAAAAATCGGCAAAAAACGAGCTGGGTGCGCGGATCCTGCCGAAAAAAAAAAAAACGAAGCGCGGGCTCCCGCGCTTCATGGTTAATTGGCCCCTGGGTGGGCCAAGTCCCGGGGGCATGCGGGGTTAATGTATATTTATATGGGGGGGCCTCTAAGGCCCCCCCAAGCCCCGGGGACCGCCACCCCCAGGGCTTTGGAAAACAAAATGGTGCGGGAGGGCTCTGGGCCCTCCCGCAGCCCCGGGGACCGCCACCCCCCGGGGCTTCTTTTTTTTAAATAAATTAACCTGCGTGGGGGGGCTCGTGCCCCCCCACATGCCCCGGGGACCGCCACCTCCCCGGGGCACTAATTAAACAAATGTGGGAGTCCGTTTCGGACCCCCGAAGCCCCTGGGACCACCACCTCCCCGGGGCTTTGCCAATGTTAGGAGGGGGGCCGCGCGGCCCCCCTCCTGGAGCCTGTGATGGCCCTGGGGACCACCACCCCCCAGGGCCGGCTCCTGCAGTGTCCCGGGGTGCCTACCCCGGGACACTGCTGTTTGCAATGACAGGACGGAGCCTCGCGGCTCCCGTCCTGTCATTGCAAACTGCTTTGGATATTGGAAGCGAGAGCAGGAAACCTGCTCTCTCTCCAATATCCAAAGCACATTGCTTTCCACACGGGGAGCTGCATGTCAGCAGCTCCCCATGTGGAAAAGCAATGCCGGCTCCCGCAGGAGGCGGGGAGCAGGCAGGGTCCGTGGGGGTTGGGGGTCCCCACAGACCCCAACCAGTGGCCAGGCCCCGGGGATGGGGTCCCGGGGCTATTAGTGGCCTGGGAGGGGCCACGCAGCCCCCTCCCCAAAACAAAATAAATAAAAAATTTAAAAAAACGTAAAGGCCGGACCCGGGGGATGGGGTCCCCGGGGCCAATAGAGGCCCAGGGAAGGGGGGCCACGCAACCCCCTTCCCGTTTTTTTTTTTTAAAAGAAAAGTAAATCCTCCGGCCCTGGGGGATGGGGTCCCCGGGGCCAAAAGTGGCCGAGGGAAGGGGGGCCACGCAGGCCCCCTCCCATAGAAAGAAAAAAAAAAGACTGGCATCGCGCCTGAGGCCCCGCCCCTCCCTGCAGCAGTCTGCAAACGCGCTGGAGGTACCTGGTGGGATAGTTGGACCCCAGGGACCCTCAGGATTCAAGGGGACTTAATCCCCCAACTTAAAACGCGCCACGGGGCCCGTTTGCACAGTGGTGAAGGGAGGGGGCGGGGCCTGAGGTGACATGTGTGCAAACAGGCCCTGTGGCGCGTTTTAAGATGGGGAATTAAATCACCTTCAATCCTGAGGGTTCCTGGGGGCCAACTAGCCCACCAGGTACGTCCAGAAAGCGCCACAGAGCTGTGTTGCAGAGAGGTGTAAAAAGGGGCGTGGCCTCTGAACACCTCTCTGCAACGCAGCTCCCTGGCGCATACTGGAGGTACAGGGTGGGCTAGTTGGACCCCAGGGACCCTCATGATTCAAGGGGACTTAATACCCCAACTTAAAATGCGCCACGGGGCGCGTTTTAAGATGGGGAATTAAATCACCTTCAATCCTCTCTGCAACGCAGCTCTCTGGCGCATACTGGAGGTATCTGGTGGGCTAGTTGGCCCCTAGGGACCCTCGGGATTGAGGAGGAATTAATTCTCCAACTTAAAACGCGCCACAGGGCGTGTTTGCAGACATGTCACCTCAGGCCCCACCCCCTTCCTTCACCATTGTGCAAATATTCCTCTAAAATCAGCCGAACTACGAATTCCGATTTACTCACCTGTTATCAGGAGAGACCTCAGTGCTGCATCTTTGAGCCCAGTACTGATCCTGAAAAGTAATTCTAACCGTACTTACCAGTAACTTGAATTTCCTTCCATAGGCTAACATTGACTGGTTTCACTTGGAAATTCTTCTAAGTGTGGAGTTTTGGAACTTTATAATATTCCTCTAAAATCAACCGAACTACGAATTCCGATTTACTCACCTGTTATCAGGAGAGAACCCAGTGCTGCATCTTTTAGCCCAGCACTGACCCTGATGAGTAATTTTAACCGTACTTACCAGTAACTTGAATTTCCTTCCATAGGCTAACATTGACTGGTTTCACTTGGAAATTCTTCTAAGTGTTGAGTTTTGGAACATTATAATATTCCTCTAAAATCAGCTGAACTACGAATTCCAATTTACTCACCTGTTATCAGGAGAGACCTCAGTGCTGCATCTTTCAGCCCAGTACAGATCCTGAAAAGTAATTCTAACCGTACTTACCAGTAACTTGAATTTCCTTCCATAGGCTAACATTGACTGGTTTCACTTGGAAATTCTTCTAAGTGTGGAGTTTTGGAACTTTATAATATTCCTCTAAAATCAGCCGAACTACGAATTCCGATTTACTCACCTGTTATCAGGAGAGAACCCAGTGCTGCATCTTTTAGCCCAGCACTGACCCTGCTAAGTAATTCTAACCGTACTTACCAGTAACTTGTATTTCCTTCCATTGGAATCCATTGTCTGGTTTTCCGCAGAAAAGTTTCAAAGTGCCGTTTTCACAAACTACAAATATTCCTTAAAAATCGCCTGTATGACTTAAACGCATTCTTTCAACTGTTTACAGGAGATGCACCAGTGCTGGATCCAGGATCCACCACTGAGTAAGAAAAAGTAACGATAACACTACTTACCTGCTAAGTGAATTTCCTCCCATAGGATAACATTGGTGATTCTATGTGAAAACGTTTCTAAGTGTCAACTTTTAAAATACAATAATATTCCTTAAAAATCACTACTGTAACCAAAACGCTTTTACTCAACTGTTTACAGGAGATGTCCCAGGACTGAATCTAGGATCCAGTCCTGTGGTTAGAAAAGTAATCCATAAAGTAACTAATTGCATTTAACTAGAAATTCACATTGAGCTCAATGTTGCATTGTGTTTGAAATTGTGTTGCCCATTGCAACAACTGTAACTACTGTACTTAAAAGTCTATTGCCTATTTGCAAAGTATTTAAACTGAAGTAATTCATTCTGAGAAAGTATATTTTGTAATGTATAATGTAATTACAATGTAATTTAAAAAATAAAATATCTAAAAATAAATAGTTTAAAAAAATGTAGTAAATCAGTATCAAAAAATAAATATAACAATTAATACATTTAAAAATTGTCATTTACAAAACTTTTGAAATTCACTGAAAAAAACCATAGGTTTCAGACATGTTATAGTTAGGAATTAGCATTTAAAAAACCTTTGGAATTCACTGAAAAAACCATAGGTTTCAGGCATGTTATAGTTAGAAATTAGCATTTAAAAAACCTTTGAAATTCACTGAAAAAACCATAGGTTTCAGGCACGTTATAGTTAGAAATTAGCATTTAAAAAACCTTTGAAATTCACTGAAAAAACCATAGGTTTCAGACACGTTATAGTTAGAAATTAGCATTTAAAAAACCTTTGAAATTCACTAAAAAACCATAGGTTTCAGACACGTTATAGTTAGAAATTTGCATTTAAAAAACCTTACAAATTCACTGAAAAAACCATAGGTTTTAGGGACAGTTATAGTTAGTTGGACATTGCACTCGTACAAAACCCGTGAAATTCCCCCGTTATAGTTAGTTCAGCTAACTATAACTCGCGCCCCCGCAATGCACTGCTGATGACGTCACATATTACATCACTCATGACATGGTCAGTGACATCACTGATGACATCACTCATGACATCTCAAATGACATCACTGATGACATCACTGATGACATCATCCACGTGATAATCTGATGCACCTCCTCACACCCTAATATAACCTTTGATACACCCACTCTAAATTACAGACTGCCATTCGCAAAACCATAGACACTCCAACACCAATAACTACATACCCACTCATTGATTCTTAGGTCTACACACACATCCACTCACTCACCTGTACAGTGACTCATACTTGCGGTCACTCAGTACATGACTATCATATGCACTCATACTCCTATATAGACACTCAAACACCGCCACTCATCCATAGAGGTACTCACACACCTAGTCAGTCATGCAAATAATTAAACACACTGCCATTTACTCACCTATACAGTTATACACACACCAGCTCACTTACTCATACAAATACTAGCACATTCTTACGCTCTTATACAATCACTGATGCAAGCACACACTCATCCATACAGTCACTCTCACAATCACACACTCTCGCTATTTATATACTCCAACACACATATATACTGCCTTTCACATATGTAGTTACTCACACATGTACCACTGGGACATACATTCACTCACTAATACACTCTTACACACACTTACCCACCCATACAGTCTATCACAGATGCACTCTTGAAACCATCCACCCAGTGAATCACCCACTCACACATCTATGCACAGAGTCGCACCCACCCCACCCACACAAACACTCAGACACCCATACAGATACTCAGACAACCAATCAATAACTCATATAGACACTCATGTAGCTATTCACAAACCCATGCAGCCACTTACACAGCAACAGACAGACGGATACAGACATTCACCCAGTTTAGTCACTAAGCCATGCATTCAGTAAGATACGTTTAATCACTCACTTATAGAGTTAGTCACGCACCTACTAAATCATCCATACAGACACTTATACACCCACTCATTCTTCAATACGCCTTTCCCTATATATATTAGAAATATTTAAACTTTACAGAAACACACAGTCACTGGATGATGCCATCAGTGATGTCATCAGTGATGTCATTTGAGATGTCATCAGTGATGTCATCAGTGATGTCACTGACCATGTCATGAGTGATGTAATATGTGACGTCATCAGCAGTGCATTGCGGGGGCGCAAGTTATAGTTAGCTGAACTAACTATAACGGGGAATTTCGTGGGTTTTGTACGAGTGCAATGTCCAACTAACTATAACTGTCCCTAAAACCTATGGTTTTTTCAGTGAATTTGTAAGGTTTTTTAAATGCAAATTTCTAACTATAACGTGTCTGAAACCTATGGTTTTTTCAGTGAATATGTATATGTATATATATGTATATATATGTGTATGTATATATATATATATATATATATATATATGTATGTATATGTGTATATGTAGGTATATGTATATATATGTATGTATATATATATATATATATATATATGTGTATATATATGTGTGTGCATATATATATATGTGTATATATATATGTAAATGTATATATATATGTATATGTGTATATATGTATATATGTATGTGTATATATGTATGTGTATATATGTATGTGTATATATGTATGTGTACATCGCCGATAATCAAATCCAAACACGTCTACACAGGAAGAGCACTGCTGGCAATTCCACACTACATGCCAGTAGTGCTCATCCACGCCATCTTATTAGCAGTATACCGTACGGAGAGTTTCTCCGTATACGACGTATCTGTAGTTTGGAATCAGACTTAGATAAATGTCAAATGGAGGCTTTTTCTCGATTTTTGGTTCGTGGTTATGAACATTGTAGTTTAAAAAAGGCCTTGGATAAGGCCAACTCCCGACCACGAGACCTTTGTCTCCTAACTAAGAAAAGTCTTAATGCCACTTCTTCTAGTGACCCTACATCTGAAGAGACTCAAACAATCCGCTTAATTACTACTTATAGTAAGCAGGAGAAGAGCATTAGAAAGATTGTTTACAAACATTGGCCCATTGTTCTGACGGATCTGACACTTAAATTTTTGCTGCCCAATCTCCCTGACATAACATTTAGGCGGGCACCTTCGATGAAGGATGCCTTAGTCAAGACCTGTCCTGAAGTTGTAGTGAAAACTAACTGGCTGTCCAAATCTGGTTTTTATAAATGCTCGTCATGCCGGGCGTGTAAGTTTGGTTTTGAACTTGTCTGAGTATTGTACTGCTTTTAGTGATATTCCAATCCGCACAAAAGAACACTACACTTGTAGAACCGATTATGCTGTGTACCAACTACAATGTACTTGCCATTTAAAATACATTGGCAGTACTAAGCTTCCAGTCTTTAATCGGATTCTTCAGCACTTACGCGCAATTGTCAATTCAGATGAAAGTTATCCAGTAGCTCGGCATTTTAAAGCAGTAAATAACAATAAATTGGATGACCTGACATACTCAGTAATCGGGGCAGTCCCATCCTCTTTTCGGGGTGGTAATAGGGAGAAAAAGTTGAGGCAGTTGGAGTCTTCATTCATACTCATGTTAGATACTCGTATACCGCATGGGTTGAACACCAGTGAAGACTTGCACAACTTTTGTAATAGTTTACAAAATGTTAGATCATGTAGCTACTAGGCAAGCGCCTGTAGCAAATTATTACACTACTGCCAGATACCATCATGCGCCTAAAGTATGTTGTATTTTGTTCCACTCTCTCTCCAACATGCTCAGATACATTTTCCTCATGAAAAGTTGATTAAATGTGTTTACACAGATATTTTTTGTATAGAGATTTTGCTTACAGCAGTAATCACTATGAACAATCTTGTCTCCTTTTTTCCTTTTTCCTCCCTTTCTTTTCCTGCGATTAGTGAAGGATTAAAGAGAACAATGTCATTATTTTTTAGCCATATATGAAGAAAGGTTGTTTAAGATATGAAAAATATTCACGTATGATGTCCTCTGCTCAAGCTCCATTTTTTTAGAGTGTTTTTTAATCATGGTTTTTTTTTTATAAATACGCTTTTTAACACTTTGGCACTTTTTGCACTGTTTTGCACATGTTGTGAAGAAATATCGATATTATATGTTTTTAAGATCTTGTTAATAGCATATTGCACAATTATTGATGATTATTATCCCCCCAATTTTTTTTAGCATGGTTTTATATATTTATCGAGATCATAAGTTAGCAGGTTGAATACATCTACTATGATTAGAACATGGTTGGAATATGCCTTATATATAATGATAAATGTGGGACATGAGCCAACGGGCACTAGCCCTTAATTTGTCGTTGTTGGTAATCTAGGTACTTTCTTGTGTTCAGTAAAGGGGCTTTTGCCCATTACATATATATGAACACGATTGTAAATTTGTACATTATGATAAAAGGTGTGATATGAACCAACGGGCACTGGCCCTTGATTTTTGATTTTTTTCAGTGTTGGCATACCATGAATTAATTCATCTATTGTAACAACTGGGATTTTTTTATTCGTGATCTTCAAACATGCTATTTATTATTATTTATAAATTTTTAGCTACAATAAGTTTAGAGCTATCAGGATAGGCTACAGATTATTACATTTCATTGTAAATGAAGAGATATTTCGAATGTGCTGGTTTTAATTACGTGCACTTGTTTCTTTAAATATATGTTGTCAGTGTCTTTTGAATTGTTCTTGCAACACGATGTGTATATATGTATATATGTATGTGTATATATGTATATATGGATGTGTATATATGTATATATGTGTATATATATGTATATATATATGTATATATATATGTGTATATATGTATATATATATATATGTATATATATTATCTACTGGCGGTCGCCAGTAGATAGTTATAGTTAAAACCTATTATCCATAGGAAATCCGCGACATTCTATTTGAAATAACGTTGGCGCCGGTTGACGAATCTTCGCGAAAGTTTCCAACTTGTTGGGGCGCTCCGGTCTGCTCCTATCCTGAAAGTCTCGGGGTGATACGTCAAGCGGGGCCGAGAAGAAAGGGGGTCCCAAAACGCGTTTTCCCCATTCATTTTTCCATAGGAACCTTTAGTCGCAGCTACAGCCCGAACTGCTGAACGGAATTACACCAAATTTGGCAAAGAGGTAGCCCTTGGTTCAGTGTCGTGCCTTTTGCTTAAATGGTGTAAATCCGTTCAGTAGTTCCTGAGAAAATCAAAAGTAAAGTCACATATATATCTGGGCGGAGCCTAACCACACATGTCATCGTGAGATCTGATTGGCTGTCAGCACTTCATCCTGGAATTGCTGGCAGCCATCTTGGGACCAATATAAATGATAGTACCCCATTGAAATGCATTGTAGTGAATCGAAGATTTTGAGGGTTACCAAAAGGAGAACTATAAAGGGTGATAACAGACTTTAGTTACATTAGAATTCATTTGTTGATGGTACCATACTAATTTCAGGAATTGTGGTGTGTTCTAAGGTGATTTTACCCTGTGAAAAACCTTCTGCTGGGATATCATGAATCATGTTTGAGAGAAAACTATTTTCACATGCTTGTCCCATACAGTTTTGGAAGGTGCTCCAGAAGCTAAAATGAGAGCATATTTTCTGTAAATTCACATTATCTTTCTCAGTCATGTGAGAATGAAGTCTGACATTCTGAGTAAAACGTACATCCAACAAGGGCAGAGACTGTCAGTTGATTCCTTTGTGTTCTACTGCAGCTTCCCAGAGTGTTCTAAAGAACAACTAGAGTGCTAACAGCCTTACTTATGACAAAAGTATGGCACACCTGAAGCCATCTTGATTGGAATAAACTGGTAACACTTAAACAATTTAATTTAAAAAGGAACAAAATGATGGGGTTCATTTTGTCATAGAAATTATGGTTAGTGCTGTAGAAAGAAAAATTAGGACATGTTTCAAGTGTGATCTCAAATATCTTCCTGTTATATTTCAACAGGAGCAGCCTGCCAGTTGATGCCTTTGTGTTCTACTGCAGCTTCCCAGAGTGTTCTAAAGAACAACTAGAGTGCTAACAGCCTTACTTATGACAAAAGTATGGCACACCTGAAGCCATCTTGATTGGAATAAACTGGTAACACTTAAACAATTTAATTTAAAAAGGAACAAAATGATGGGGTTCATTTTGTCATAGAAATTATGGTTAGTGCTGTAGAAAGAAAAATTAGGACATGTTTCAAGTGTGATCTCAAATATCTTCCTGTTATATTTCAACAGGAGCAGCCTGCCAGTTGATGCCTTTGTGTTCTACTGCAGCTTCCCAGAGTGTTCTAAAAACAACTAGAGTGCTAACAGCCTTACTTATGACAAAAGTATGGCACACCTGGAGCCATCTTGATTGGAATAAACTGGTAACACTTAAAACATTTAATTTAAAAAGGAAAAAAATGATGGGGTTCATTTTGTCATAGAAATTATGGTTAGTGCTGTAGAAAGAAAAATTAGGACATGTTTCAAGTGTGATCTCAAATATCTTCCTGTTATATTTCAACAGGAGCAGCCTGCCAGTTGATGCCTTTGTGCTCTACTGCAGCTTCCCAGAGTGTTCTAAAGAACAACTAGAGCGCTAACAGCCTTACTTATGACAAAAGTATGGCACACCTGAAGCCATCTTGATTGGAATAAACCGGTAACACTTAAAACATTTAATTTAAAAAGGAACAACATGAGGGGTTCTTTTGAAATAGAAATTATGGTTAGTGCTGCAGAAAGAAAAATTAGGGCATGTTTTAAGTGAGATCTCAAATCCTCTTCTATTTCATTAGAAAATTCTGACATGCAGAGTGAAACAATCACTTTCAATACCAGCAGCAGACTACCAGTTAACTCCCTGGTGAGCAGTAGCTTTACTACAGTGATCTAATGAGCAACTAGAGTGCTAACATTCTGAATTTATGGCAGATGTGAGACACATCTGAATGCCTTCTTGATGGAATCAAAGTAAAAACTGAAAGCATTTCCTACTGAGGAGACTGCAGTAAATGAGGAAATTAGGAAACTTCATAACAAAGAAGTCTTCCAAGATGGCCACCAGTGAAAAAAGAGCCCAAATGTAACACAAATATTACCCAGATGTAGCCCACATATAGCCCAATGACAAAAGTGTGCAAAACAATTTTTATTTTTAGTTTTTTTGCAGTTTTATGTAGTGCAGACTGGTCAGGTATTGGAGCATTGCATCTTAAAACATGACCCCCCTACACTACAAAAACACCACTGCACTACCCTAAACCCTAAAACACTACCCCCAGCACGACCCCCTACACTACACAAGCACCACTGCACTATCCTAAACCCTAAAACACTACCCCCAGCATGACCACCTACACTACACAAAACCCACTGCACTACCCTAAACCCTAAAACACTACCCCCAGCACGACCCCCTACACTACCCAAACACCACTGCACTAACCTAAATCCTAAAACACTACCCCCAGCACGACCCCTACACTACTCAAACACCACTGCACTACCCTAAAACAGGACCCCTACACTACACAAACACCACTGCACTACCCTAAACCCTAAAACACTACCCCCAGCATGACCCCTACACTACACAAGCACCACTGCACTACCCTAAACCCTAAAACACTACCCCCAGCATGACCCCCTACACTACACAAACACCACTGCACTACCCTAAACCCTAAAACACTACCCCCAGCATGACCCCCTACACTATCCAAACACCACTGCACTACCCTAAACCCTAAAACACTACCCCCAGGGTGACCCCTTACACTACCCAAACACCACTGCACTACCCTAAATCCTAAAACACTACCCCCAGCACGACCCCCTACACTACCCAAACACCACTGCACTACCCTAAAAATGACCCCTACACTACACAAACACCACTGCACTACACTAAACCCTAAAACACTACCCCCAGCACGACCCCCTACACTACACAA
>CAWUFW010034625.1:0-10867 GCA_963921515.1 Calotriton arnoldi | reverse complement strand
ACCGATTGTTGTGGATCGTGATGTCTACCTTTCGGCTGTCGGTGTGCACTGCGGTGGCTGACACGTGGCTGTGGGGGGTGGGGGATGCTCCTCCTTGCTGTGCTGTGGGACTAGGGGCCTGGTGTGTGTTGTACTTGGGCTGTCCACCCTCCCACCCACTGCACTTTGTGTTCCTGCCACTTACCTGTTACTTGTCGGTTAGTGCAGCTATGGCGGACACATGGGTGTGGTGGGTGCTCGTTGTGGCGCTTCTGGCATACTTGGGGACCTGTTGGTGGTTACGTGGCTGGCTGAGTGTACACATGTCCCCACGCATCTTACAGTTGTTCTGTTTGGGCTGTGTGTGGTGGTGTCTGTTGCATGTGTGTGTGATGTGTTGTGTATTGTGTGCTGGACATGGGGGTGTTTGTCCCTGGGAGCTGTGGCATGGTGGTAGTGCATGTGAGTACATAGCGGTGTGCTGGTATACATTAGTTTGTACTTGCCAGCCTCCACTCCCCCCTGCTAATCCGGCGAGGATCTCGGGATGTATGATGACTCGCACCTTCTCCTCCCATGCTTTGAAGGTCTTGAAGAGCGCTGGATTCCCTCCGCCAGTGACGGCTGCCAGCTCTCTGTTCTTGGTCTCCTTCTTCTTGACCAGGCTCTTGACGTCATTCCACCGTTTGTTAATTTCTACTCTGTTCCTGGGCAGGGTCCCGACTGCATTGACCTGGTCTACGATCCGGTTCCACATTCTGTTTCTGGTGGCTAGTGGTGTGTGCTGGACCATGTTCCCATAGATTTGTGGGTGCACCTTGATGATCTCGTCGACCATGACCGTCAGCTCAATGGGCGTGAACTTGGGCATTCTTTGTGGTGCCATGGTGTTTGTGGTGCTGGTGCGGTGTGTGTTGTGTAATGTGCAGGGGGTTTGTGGTGGTGGTGGTGGTGGTGGTGGTGGTGATGTGTGCGTTTCTGTGGTGTGCTGCTGTCCTTGCTGTGTCACTGTGTCCTCTCCTCTCCTCTCTGGTTTGCAATGTTGCAAGGGGTTGTGGTCTGTGGGAGTGCTGCTTTTGTACTTACCTATGTGGGTGTGTCCTCATGGTCTGTTGTTTTCAGGTGTGTTGTGTCTGGGGTTCTGGCCTTTGTAGTTTTTGTTTGTCCAGGGGGTGTTTTCGGGATGTGTACTGTGCTTGTGTATTTGTGCGTGCCTTGCTGTGTGGACTTGTTGGCCATGTTGTGTGCGATTGGTTTTGTGAGCGGATGGTTTCTGTGCAGGGACGTGGGCGCCATGGCTTCTGCCGTGTCGATTCTCATCGGCGTTGTTTGCGCTGGCGGGCGGTATATTTGTAGTTTTCCCGCGCTCATGGCGGTGCGATCGTAATCTCACGTGCGGTGTGTCGGCCGTGAGGGCGGGCGGTTTTGTGTTGTCGGGCGTGTTTCCGTCCGTGGCGGGCGGTTTGACTCCGACTCGGACGATGGCGGGCGGTATTTTGTGTGATTTTTCCGCCGATGGCGGTTTTCGGTTTGTGTAATCGTAATGGCGTGGTCGGTGTTCAGACGGTGTGTGCGGGCGGATTTTTGCCGCTTCCATGCCTGGCGGATTTTTTTACGCCGGGTATCGTAATGGGCCCCTAAGTTATAATTTATTTTAATTAATTGGTATTGATAATTATATTATTGTTAATTAATTGATAATTGGTAATCAATTATTATTAATTGGTAATTAATTATTATTAATTAGTTATTAATTTTTATTAATTCATTAATTGATCATTATGTTAAGTGTATTATTTTATCATTGGAGTTTGTTGTGCGTTTATAGGGGAATACTTTTGGAAGTAATTGAAATCTAATTAAGTAATTATTAAATTTATTTTTGGGTATTGATAATTAATTTATTGGATATTAATTATTAATAGGTAATTTTTTAAATTACAATTTTTTGGTTCTAAAAATTAATTTATTGTTGTTTTATTATTAATTGGTAATTAAATATTATTAAATATTATTTATTGATAAATTTAATTAATATATTAAGAATTATTTATTAATTGATAATTAATGTTTAATTATTATTATTGGTATAAAAAAGCATTTAATTGTTTAATATTAGTTAATTGGTAATTAAGTTTTAATAATTTATATGTTTTTTGTTATTAAAAATATTTTATTGTTCAATATTTATTATTTAGTAATTAATATTTATTGATTATTATTTATTGGTATTTATTATTAATTTATTGTTAATACATTTTCTATTGGTAATTATGTTTTTAATAATTATTTATTGGTATTGGTAAATAGTTTAGAGTTATTTAATAATTAATTAATTATTTTAAAAAATTTAATGTATTTATAAGTATGTTATTTGTAACTTCTACGCTATCCAACACTTCCCCTACTGTTGCACTCTCTGGAGTTGGAATAGTAATTTTTACCCCTACGCTATCCAACACTTTCCCTACTGTTGCACTCTCTGGAGTGGGAATAGTAATTTTTACCCCTACGCTATCCAACATTTTTCTTACTGTTGTTTTTTTGGGGGTTGTAATAGTAGTTTTATTACCTACGCTATTTAATATTTTTGTATTATTTTAGTTAATATAGTATATAATTAATTTTCAAAATATTAAAAGTAAATTTAATTTTTTTAATTTGTTATTATAATTATTTAATTTTTATTTATGTTATTGTTTTATGTGTATAAATGTATTTGTAATTTATAATATTTTTTAATAATTTCTAATTTATTAAAATAATTATTGAAACTTATTATAAAGTAAGTATATATATTATATATTATATGTATATGTTTAATTAATGTTTTATTTAATTATATATGTTACTTATTAATTTTAAAAATTATAAAATATTTTTAACTATCTTTATTTTAATTATAAGTATTATTTAGTTTATTTTACATATTATTTTTAACCAAAAAAAACCGATATTTTTAATAACGATATTTTTGACAATCGATATTGTTTTTTCGATATTTTTGTACTTACCATGTTGTAGATAGGATTTCGATATTATTGACATCGATATTTTTGTTGCGATATTTTTGTAGGTCGATTTTTTGACCTTCGATATTTTGTCAGTGATCCGCAAACAGGACCAGGCTGACTTTATCCACCTGGCCTGGGGATGTGCACAGGTACAAAGATACTGGGCACAGGTGATAGATCTGCTGGGTAAGATTTTGAACTGTAAATTAATATGTACACCACAGTTGTGCCTGTTGAGTTATGTATTATCATTGAAATCTGTAAAGAAAAAATGTGCGGCCGTAGCACTGCTCCTTGCAAAACGCAGAGTGGCGATCCATTGGGACAGCAGAAAATCGCCTACTCTAAGGCAATGGATAATGGACTTTGTATACTGTAGAGACAATTTTCTAGTATATGCAGAGGAACTACCCACATCCTCGAAACCATCTAATTTTTGGGAACCTCTCACGATCTATCTAAATAGCCACCCTGATTTGTTAGCAACTGATGTATAAACTGTACTCATGGCTTCCCCACACAACATGGTTATATGATCTTGGAGAATACAATGGGAAATGTAACGTGCTGCACACTGTACCGTTTGATGAGCAATGATTGACATGCTGGTAATGTTTGTTATTCATGTATTGCAATATTTCATGAAAACTCAATAAATAAAATTATTTAAAAAAAATTAAAAAAACTTTGATCGTCTAGGCACTTTGGAGTTCTTTGGACTTCGCCTAGGAACCGAGACTGCACCGACGAACACTCCCGCTGCTCCTGGTCTCGTCGTCCTGCCAGTCTTCTGCGTTGTCTATGCCTGTGCTTCTTCCAAGTTCCTCTCCAGACCTGTGGGCATCAAGGGCACCCTTAGTAATCTTCTTTGGAGTGAAGGAGTCACTCCCATGCATCTGCAGGCACTGCAACCAAGCTGATCGGTCTGCTGCTCCTGCTGTCCTCCGGACTCCAAAAGGCTCAGCAAAACAGATGGTGGTTTGGCAACTCCCTCGAGGCCTGCACTGTCTTCTCAGCAAGTTTGCGGCCAGTATCCCTTGTTGGAACTGCTGGAACAAAACCCCTGTGCACCGTGTTGACTTGCCATTGCCAAGACTTGTTGACTCTGTCCTCCAGAGATCTTCGGGCTACAAGAAGCTCCAGCCTCCAGCATCTCTTCCTGCCAAGATCTTCATCCTCACTGCATCCTCAGCACTGTGGGCCTGTATCTTTGGTGAGCTGCTCGAGGTCCTCTTGCGACTCCTGTGCCTGCGGCCTGTGGGTCCTCTCGAGGGTCTTCTTTGGCTTCAGTGGGCTCCTCTGCTTGCTCGGGGCCTGCTCTGACTCTCCTGCATTTGGTGAGTCACTTGGACCTTGCTGGTCCCAACACTGCACCTTCTTCATTTACCACATCTGTTGCTGCTGTCAAGGCTTGTTGGTGCTCCTGCCGGACACCAACCCCCTGGGTCTTAATTTCCAATGTGGGACAGCTTGTGAATGGCTCCTGGTCTTCCACAGCATCGCCTGGTCCGCACAGCTGCAGCGACAAGGTCACTGCCATCACTCCTGCATCTTCCATCATCAGTGGTCATTGGTCTCCGTTCCTCCTAGTCACTTCCAAGTGGCATAGACTCTGTCCCCTCTGCTTGCAGCTACTCCTCTTCAAGAATCCATCCTTGGATTCCACCGGACTCTTTCACCTTTGTAGCCAGCGGTATTTTTTCTGAAGTCCTCCGTTGTGGTCTACAGTGGTTTCCGACGCCACTTCGCACCTATGCACTCGGCTTCCCTGGTATAGTTTTCCTGGTTCCTGGGGTATCCACGGGTGGGATGACTCTCCGACCTTCCATCTTCCACACGGTTTCTTCAGGGCCCACTGGGAAGGGTCCTTTTTTTTAAAAACTGCAACCGCAACTTTCCCATTGACTTGCATTGAGTATGCAGCTGTTTTATTTATTTATTTATTTTAAAAGTTTTATATAGCGCTGGCTAGACCCAGAGGTATCAGAGCGCTTTACATGAGAAGATAATATAAAGCAAACATGGCATACAAGTAGATAAAAAGATAATGAAACAACATGTGAAATATACAAATCAAAATAGATATACAGGTGCAAGAGCTATACACTTCAAGTAATTAGGTAGATGATGTTCGGGAAATGGACAAATATTACTGGACAAAATATAACATGGTGATTGGAGATCAGGTGCAGGTCACAGGCTAGGACCCCCAATAATAATTGGGCCAAACATGGCATATAAGTAGATAAAAGATAATGAAAACAACATGCGAAATATACAAATCAAATAGATAAACAGGGGCAAGAGCTATACATATCAAGTAATTAGGTAGATGATGTTCAGGAAATGGACAAATATTACTGGACTAATATAACATGGTGAATTGGAGATCAAGTGCAGGTCACAGGTTAGGATCCCCAATAATAATTGAGGAGGTGGATTTTGAGGTCTTTTTGAAGCTGAAATAGGAGGGGTTACAGCGCAGGTTTTTTGGGAGGGCATTCCAGATGATAGGGGCATTACCAGAGAAGGAGCGTGATTGTGTGGCTTTCTTTTTATGCAGTGGTGGGATTAGGAGGATGGTGTTGGTGCTTCTCAGAGGTCGTGTGGTGCCCGCAATGAGGAGTTTCTTGGAGAGGTACTGCGGAGTGTTTTGGTGGAGGACTTTATGAGTAATGCAGGCAGTTTTGTAGGCAGATCTGCCTTCAATAGGGAGCCATTTAACAGATTTGAGAGCCGGGGATATATGGTCGAAGCGTTTGCAGTCTGTAATGAGCCTGGCTGCAAGGTTGAGCACAGCTTTGATTGGAGCAAGGTGGACCTTGGGGATTCCGTTGAGGATGGCGTTACCATAATCAATACGTGAAAGAACAAGTGACTGAACTACAAGTTTAAAGTCATCGGTAGGTATATAGGGTTTGATTTTCTTGAGGTGACGGAGAGTGAAGAGGGCTCCTTTAGCAGAGTTTTTGATGTGGACATTAAGGGTTACGGTGTTGTCGATAGAAATACCAAGAAATTTGACGGAGTTGGACAGGGTGAGTGAGCAGTTGAGTGCGTTAAGGTCAGAGATCCAGGATTGAACGGGGAGAGGGTTATTTTTAGGGGAGAAGAGAATGATTTCGGTTTTATTAGGGTTAAGTTTGAGATGATTGGAATGGAACCAGGTTTCGATCTTGGTGAGGGTGTTGTTCAGGTGTAAGATGTCAGCATGAGTTTTAATCTTGTAATAGATTTGGGTGTCATCGGCGTAGAGGCGTAGTTGATGCCTGCTTGTTTAAGAATGAGGGTGAGGGGTTCCATAAAGAGGTTAAAGAGGGAGGGAGAGAGAATAGATCCTTGGGGGACTCCAAGGGAGACAGGAGTGGGGTTAGAAAGACAGTTTTGAATTTTGATTTGCTGAGTTCGGTGTTGTAGGTAGGAGACGAACCATTTGTAGGCAGTACTATTAAGGCCGAAACGGGTCCTAAGCACATTAAGTAGGGCTGAATGGTTGACTGTATCGAACGCTGCGGAGAGATCAAGGAGGATAAGAAGGCAGGTCTCGCCATTATCAAGTGAGTGGTGTATGTCATCGACGACATTGAGCATTGCCGTTTCAGTGCTGCAGCCTTTCCTGAAGCCTTATTGAAAGGGGTCGAGTAGGTTGAAGTTTTCGATGTGTTTGTCTAGTTGTAGTAGGACACATTTTTCAAGGACCTTTGAGAGAAGGAAGAGGTTAGTGATGGGGCGGAGATTGTTTAGGTCATTGGGGTCAGCATTGGGGTTTTTGATTATGGGAGATATTTGTCCAAGTTGAAGGGAGGTGGGGACACAGCCAGTGGAGAGAGAGGTGTTGATGATTGTGGTCCAGTATGGGGTGATGATGTGCTTAAGGGCAGGGACAAGGTTAGAGGGTAAGGGGTCTTTTGTGTGGGAGGACGGTTTAAGATTACCAATTATTTTAAGGACTTCTAGCTCAGTCACGGGGAGGAAGTTGAGCAAGGAGGCATTGTTCTTTAATTGTGAGTTAGGGGAGTTGGTTTCCAGAGATGTGGTAGGGGATAGGTGTGGGGAGTGGTTAGGGGGGGTGAGGAAGTAGGTGGGTGAGGAGAGTTGCTGGGGAGCGGTAGAATAGTGGGCGGAAGAGAGAAGGGGTCAACTGGTCGAGGGGATGTGGAGTAGGCATTAGAGGTGAGGACGGGTTTGCATTGGGAGTTGGAGGGGAGCTGTGTGGAAAGGAAGGATTGATCAATTTTGGCTATTTTTTCCGAGAAAAAGTGGGAAATTTCTTCACATCTGGCTGAGGAGGCAATAAGATTTGGAGGTGCGGGGGAAGTTTGGTTTCGAATGATTTTGAAGAGTTCCCTAGGTCTGTTTTTGGCACGATCAAGTTGAGTGCGGAAGAAGGATGCCTTTTCCTTGAAGATGTGTTTTTTGTATGTGGATCTAGCATGTCTGAGGAGTGCAAGATGGGAGGGAGAGGGATGGTGTCTCCAGGTTCTTTCCGACAGTCTGAGTGACCGTCTTTCGTTATTAAGCTCGGTATTAAACCAAGAGTTGGAGGGGGAAATTCTTTGGTTTTTGAGTTTAGGCGGGGCTAATTGGTCAAGAATACCGGTGACAGTATTGTTAAAGTGTTCAGTGAGCTCATTAGCATTTTGTGAGGGGGGAATGAGAAGAAGTTGAGCTTGGAGTTTAGACTCAAGAACACCCGGCGGAATATGTTTTAGATTTCTGGTCAATTTCTTAGGTCTGTTAATTTTGGAGACGGGGAGATTTGCAGTGGTAGCAATGGTGAACAGTATAAGGTGATGGTCAGACCAGTCAATGGGGACGATATTGGTCACGGAGGCCAGATCTTCGTTGGAAAGAATGGCGCCAAGGATGGCTCCTTTGGTGTGTGTCGGGGACAGACATAGGGGCCGATTCCGATCTCGGTCGGAGGCGCACCTAACACCATTCGGTCGGGAAAAAATCCATGCGAATGCCTGTTTCCCGACCGATCCGCACATTATTCAGAACGAGCAAGTACGATGCGCACAACAGCATAGATTCCGACCCAGTCGTACTCACCCAATCCAGGTCCTGTTCCCCGACCGAGCCGGATCCGGAATCGTAGAATCGAGCCGCACGGAAGCAAAAATGCAGCCCCGTCCGGCCGGACAAGTACGATGCGCATCCCGTACGCGCCGAACCCGTCGCTACGCACGGCACGTCAAAGCATCCGGGCGAAGCGCACATAAGCTCCGATTCGCGCCACAACACGATCCACGGCTACGAGACAAACACGCCAGCGACGAGGACGAGGCGAAGCAAAGAGAAAGACGAACGAGACGAACCAACCATGAATCCCTTCGTGCCGATCCTACCAATATTCTACCTCTATTACCGGAACAGGCACGGACGCGTACGGCGCAGAAGGTAAGTCAGACACCAACAACAAAAACAAACTACACGTACCCGACACATCACACACAGAGGGATGCAGAAATACCTACACCAGCAACAGCAGCACCATAGGGGCGGGATGGCCCTCACCAATGCCACACATACACATAGGGGCCTGTATGCCTACCACTACTGCCACCCCTACCCATGGGGGGCTGGATGCCTGTCACTACTACCACCCTTACCCAGGGGGTGCCAGATGCCTGTCACTACTACCACCACCTCTACCCATGGGGGGCCGGATGCCTACCACTACTACCACCCTTACCCAGGGGGTGCCAGATGCCTACCACTACTACCACCCTTACCCAGGGGGTGCCAGATGCCTACCACTACTACCACCGTTACCCAGGGGTGCCAGATGCCTACCACTACTACCACCCTTACCCAGGGGTGCCAGATGCCTACCACTACTACCACCCTTACCCAGGGGGTGCCAGATGCCTACCACTACTACCACCTCTACCCATGGGGGGCTGGATGCCTGTCACTACTACCACCCTTACCCAGGGGGTGCCAGATGCCTGTCACTACTACCACCTCTACCCATGGGGGCTGGATGCCTGTCACTATTACCACCCTTACCCAGGGGGTGCCAGATGCCTACCACTACTACCACCCTTACCCAGGGGGTGCCAGATGCCTACCACTACTACCACCCTTACCCAGGGGGTGCCAGATGCCTACCACTACGACCACCCTTACCCAGGGGATGCCAGATGCCTACCACTACTACCACCTCTACCCATGGGGGCTGGATGCCTGTCACTACTACCACCCTTACCCAGGGGTGCCAGATGCCTGTCACTACTACCACCCCTACCCATGGGGGCTGGATGCCTGTCACTACTACTACCCTTACCCAGGGGTGCCAGATGCCTACCACTACTACCACCCTTACCCAGGGGGTGCCAGATGCCTACCACTACTACCGCCCTTACCCAGGGGGTGCCAGATGCCTACCACTACTACCACCTCTACCCATGGGGGGCTGGATGCCTGTCACTACTACCACCCTAACCCAGGGGTGCCAGATGCCTGTCACTACTACTACCTCTACCCATGGGGGCTGGATGCCTGTCACTACTACCACCCTTCCCCAGGGGGTGCCAGATGCCTACCACTACTACCACCCTTACCCAGGGGGTGCCAGATGCCTACCACTACTACCACCCTTACCCAGGGGTGCCAGATGCCTACCACTACTACCACCTCTACCCATGGGGGCTGGATGCCTGTCACTACTACCACCTCTACCCAGGGGGTGCCAGATGCCTACCACTACTACCACCTCTACCCATGGGGGCTGGATGCCTGTCACTACTACCACCCTTACCCAGGGGTGCCAGATGCCTACCACTACTACCACCCTACCCAGGGGGTGCCAGATGCCTACTAACCAACACCACCCCCACTCATAGGATGGACAATGCATGACACAACCAGCACACCACAACCTAGGGAATGCAAGAAAAAGACATCCCCCCAACACCATGACAAGCGTGTGTAGACTGTCAAATGCCTACAACACTGAACATGACTTTGAACATACAATGTGACCCCCTATCACATGTGCCACACATATATGTGTGTGGCCCCCACAATGCAAGCAGGCCATGACCATTGTGGCAATGGGGTCCAAAACCCCATCATCACAGTGACCAAAATGTAAGTGTGGGGGCCCATAGCTGAAGCACATTCAGAACATTGTGGCAATGGGGTCTAAACCCCCATCATCACAGTGACCAAAAGGTAAGTGTGGGGTCCATAGCTGAAGCACATCTTGAACATTGTGGCAATGGGGTCCAAACCCCCATCATCACAGTGACCAAAAGGTAAGTGTGGGGTCCATAGCTGAAGCACATCTTCAACATTGTGGCAATGGGGTCCAAACACCCATCATCACAGTGACCAAAATGTAAGTGTGGGGGCCCATAGCTGAAGCACATTCAGAACATTGTGGCAATGGGGTCTAAACCCCCATCATCACAGTGACCAAAAGGTAAGTGTGGGGTCCATAGCTGAAGCACATTTTGAACATTGTGGCAATGGGGCCTAAACCCCCATCATCACAGTGACCAAAAGGTAAGTGTGGGTTCCATAGCTGAAGCACATTTTGAACATTGTGGCAATGGGGCCTAAACCCCCATCATCACAGTGACCAAAATGCAAGTGTTGACAAAGAAAAAGCTGCAACTGCCAAACTGCATGGATGATTCCTGGTCACAGAACATAAAACACATCAGTGGCAAAGTAGTGCATGTGTCCCATTGCAACATAGATTGGGGAGGCAAATACTGCAGTGCAAATAAGACATACCTTTGGCCATGTGCAGACAAACAACACCCATGGGGGCTGACACTGTCAACATTCATCAATGACACAATGACAGAAGTGACCATCAGAATGCAGACCCACATATTTGCACCAATGGGCACACAAAT
>CAWUFW010034624.1:0-10869 GCA_963921515.1 Calotriton arnoldi | reverse complement strand
GACCTTTGCATGGACGACAAGTGCATACAACAACAACACGACCCCAGTGACTGTGACATGTCCAGTAACCACCACAGTGCAACAACAAGTGGCACGCCGCTGCATGCACGCAAGCACATGCCCTGATGTCATCTCACATGCACGCGTGCATGAGGAACAACCGCAGCAAACCTGTCACATGGAACTGAGATGGACTGTGCCCATGATGCCAAGCGGTCTGGTAGGCTACATGTATACCGTCTGTGTCAAAGTCCGCAGCTCCGCAGCTATACGTAAATGTACATTAGCACAGCCTTGGCCAAGCAGATGTCACTCTGAAGCCCACATCCCACATGCAACAGCCAATCACATGTAACCCCACACCCTATCCCATTTGCAATCATGCTCAGTATATCCTCAACATGTATTCCGCTGCCAGTAGTGTCCACTATACTGCATCACAGAGGACAGAAGACTCAATATAATGTTTGAAACCAAAACTGTCTCCGCTGGACTCATTTCACAAGTACGAATGAGAGAGGATGAGAGTATGGAAGTACACGGCAGTCGTGACATGACCATGTAGTCCACTGGTATTGGATGTCAACGCAAATGAGTAGCACTACTGTGGAAGACACACATGTGTCGTGTGAAGTCGTATGGACGCAGTGCTCAGGTGGGTGGGTGCGACGGGGTAGATGCGCACATGCCAAGTTGGAGCACGCCGTGTTGGGAGGGGTCATGAACAGTACACCACCGCTTCCCTGGGCATTGTGAGAGGACACCTGTCGGGGGGAGTGAACACGTGTGTGCACAGCAGCCGGGCACACGTACAAAGCGGTACCAGGCGCACCTCAGCCCACCCTCTGTGGACAAGCTGGATCCTGTTGTGCGCCCGCCATGCCCCTTGGACAAGGCACACACAGCCCCAGCCGACCAGGTGTAACCCCAACATAGTCAATCCGCACAGGCGATACAGGGCACGGGATGGCAGTGGAGCATGGTGTGTGAGAGGTCTCCTCGCGCCTCCTCCTGGTCATATCACGCAGGCAATAGAACCTCAACGTCTAGCATGGCACAAGTCAAATGGAAGTGTAGGGGGACGCACCACAGCACGAGCAGCACTGACGCCACGGGAGGTGGCTCGCACCATCCCATCCATTGCCCATCATACCAACCACGCCACATGCCATTGCGACTAAGTGCAAGCGCGTGCGCCACCACCCCCGAGCCCTCCCCAGAGAGGCCAAAGAGTGAATGTGTGGGCCATCAGCCACAGACGGACGCGGCCTGGCCGCAAGGGCAGCCACAGCCACTGGGTGTCGCAGGTGGCGGATCCGGAAGGCGAAGACTGTGATGCATAGTCCATGCAGGCCGGGTCTCCATTTGGGGCACCACGCAGGTGGACGGCGTCCCGCCACACATCATACCCTGAGACAGCCCACTCGTGCAACTGGACCCACACATACACTCCTTGCCCTCTCTGGTGCGAGCTTGGGGCTGCCTGTGCAGGCGCTAGCCTCGCAGGTGAGCATGCATATTGGGGGAGCGAGGGGAGGACATGAGGGCTGGGGCGAAGATGACTGTATCACTGTCAGTTAGTACAAGGGATGACCCAGATGTGGAAAGGAAGAGACGTGTCCCGTGTGTACTGCAACTAGTCGCCAATCCAACTACCCCCCATGTCCGGAATGTAAGCCCGCACCTAGGCCCGCCCATCCGCCACATCGAACATACCACCAGCACGACAACCTTCCCATTCGAAACACTGACTGGGGTGGCGACCAGTGAACAATCATGTGTAGCCTACCCACGCGTACATGTGGGCCCCTCCATGATCCATGTCACCTGCGGCAAAGTCATGACATGCGCAATGAGGGAAGTGAGGAGAGCTGTCCGCCCCACGCGCAGAAGGTGCATCAGCTCCACAGACCCAGCAGCGAGTCCAGCAGGGGTCACATGTGCAGGGGCAGCTGTGCCTGGTGTGAAGGCACATGCATATAGACAGCACATCGACCAATGTGTAGTCTGCCCACATCTACAGTCCATCATCATGCGGACATAGGAATTGAACACAGGGCAACACATCTTCAGTTGGTGCACCCACCGTGACCAACAATGCGCAATCATCGACGTACCCGCCCTGTGCATGGCCCCCCACCCAACGGAGGCACATCCAGTGCCACCATCCCACACACACAAGCCTTCCACGGAACATGCTGTGTCCAATGGTCAGTACAGAGTCAGCGCCCATCTGGTGGATCCTGAACAGGAGACACATGCACACACATGCCAGCTCCCACTATGTACGTCTGCCACCTGGCACGTGCAATGTAACCTCTCACCTGTGACGTGTGACTGCAAGCACACAGCCGTCTTGGCATGGGGCTGTCAATGTGGACACCTGTCAATGTTTCGGGAGGTGTGATCCGTACAGTGCTGTACATAGGGTGCAGTGCTGACACCTACTACTGTCTCATATCCCCTCGTGCCACAGGTCCCACTTGTTTTGGCCGCTCAGCCTGTGCCCACATCGTCGCCGCCGTGTGCCATACTCATCCAGCCGCGGAAGCAGTTCCATGCTCAGCAGACATTCATGTTGCCGTGGCGTTGCCGCTTGACGGATATGCAGTCAGTCCCCATCAGCACGCCCGCAAGTCATTGGGGCCTAGATCCCCATGTGCATGCACATGGCAGTGGTTTGTATCACTAGCCATTGCCATTGTTGGGAGACCTGTGTAAGTGTATTGTGGCCGTGCTGTCCCAGCTTGACAGCTGGGCTGTGGCTCATGTGCTTGCTCAGTCATGTCAGTGATGTGTATGCGAAATTGCTATGTGTCGTGTTGCTTTGACATGTGTCCTCTGCCATTGTCCCTAGGCGGAGACCGAACATTGACCGCCCATACCAATTGCTGGCGGACATGGACGATACAGAGGTTATTAGGAAGTTTCGGCTGGACAGGCCAACCCTGCATCGACTGTGTGCCATGTTAGAACCCCATCTCCGTCCCCGCAGGGTGTATCCGACTGCTGTCACCCCCACGGCTAAGGTGATGGCCGCCATGCATTTCTTCGCCACTGGGTCATTCCAGCACACAGTGGGCATTGGAGGAGGGATGTCCCAGCCCATGTTCAGCAAGGTGCTGAGGGATGTACTGGCAGCCATGATGCTGTACCGAAACAGGTACATCCGCTTCCCCAGGGCTCGTGAATTGGCGGCAGTGAAGGGTGCATTCTATGCCCTTGGCAGAATCCCACACGTCGTTGGAGCCATTGACTGCACACATGTCGGCCTTGTTCCACCACAGGCCACTGAGCACCTGTACCGCAACAGGAAGCACACGCACTCCCTGAATGTGCAAGTGGTGTGCCTTGCGGACATGGTGATCACCCACGTGTGTGCAAAGTTCCCAGGCTCGGCCCATGACGCACACATAATGCGCAACAGCATCTTGCCACGACTGATGTCCAATATGCAACAGGATCGTGCCTGTATTGTCGGTGAGTATGTGGAGTGGTGTAGCGTGCTGGTTGTGCGATGCTGTCCCCTGTCCAGTTGGAATAGCAACGGTTCTCTGTGTCCTCACACCCAGGTGACTCTGCGTACCCGAATGGGGCATGGCTGCTCAGTCCATTGAGGAATCCTCGCACCCCAGCAGACGATCGCTACAATGAGGCACATGGGAGGACCAGACGTGTGGTCGAGCGTACCTTTGGCCTCCTCAAGTCCAGGTTCAGGTGCCTGGACCGCACCGGGGTGCGCTGGCGCACTCCCCACAGAAGGTGTGCCAGATAGTGGTGGCGTGCTGCATGCTGCACAATCTGGCCATTCGGAAGCAGATCCCCTCATCGTGGATGACGGAGATCAACCAGGGCCCCAGCCCGCAGACCAGGACAGCTCGAGTGAGGAGGACAGCGGAGAGGAGGAAGCTGGTAATGTGCGGCAGCAGCTCATCGCCCGCTACTTCACTTGACGGTGAGTGTCCATGTACGACGGCTGATGTGGCTGTATCTGTGCAGGTGTGTGTGTGCTGTGTCAGGGTGGCTCGCTTGTTCACTGCGTGCTGTGTGTCAACGCTCCATGGCTAGGGTAGTATGCCACTGTTGGTGGCTGTGGCATTGTGCCCTATTGCTCTGTGCGATGTGTGTACATTGCTTGTAGTTGTTGACATGTACTGTGTGATGGGTGTGTGACACACTCATTGAATGTGCTCCTGTTCTGTCTTCCCACCCCTAGGTCCCTACAGGCCCTCCGGATTCAATTGCCATGCCACGCATCAGGTGCCTTTCCGCCCAAGGTGGCCGTTGTATTCCGTACAAATAAAACACAGGGCACAAACAGCAGTTAGTGAAAAAGGTGCATTTATTACAAACTGTGACATGTGATTGTGTGTAAGGTGATGACAAAAGTGGTGCGTGCAGTGACAATGAGCTGTCGGTCATGGCTGCGTGATGCTCAGGGTGTACCCACTGGTTCTATGTCCATAGTCCAACACACACATGCCATCCAGATGGCTGTGTGGAGTGGGATCGTAGTCCAAGTCAATGCAGTGGCTGGTCAAGGAAGGCTGGCGGAAGGCTGGCTGGCTGCCTCACTTGCGTTTGGAGCGTGCGAAGTCCTCCCGGGAGATCTGTTTCCACTTCGGACGGCCCCTTCCACGTTTGCGAGGGGGTGCCTGCTTGCGACATGCTGGTGGTTGAGGTGTGCTCACTGGCTGTGGACGCAGGGGAACTGGACACTGCTGCTCCACCCTGCGCCCCGGCAGGTGGTGGCGGAGGGGAGCTGCTGTCCCTGGCTGTGACCTCACCGCCACCACCAGCTGGCCCATGAGGTCCACGAGTTGGCCCATACGGGCGTCCATGGACCTCAGCACCCCCAGCACCTCACGCGTGTCTGAAGCAGACCGGACCCATTGTCCTTGGGCCTCTTCATAGGCCCCAAGGACTCTGGCCATTTGAGGCAGGGCATGGCTCCCAGGGGAGGCTGGCGCTTCCCTGACCCTGCTCCTCCTACCAGTCCTGCTGCCACCGGCCTGCCCACTCAGCCACATTGCTCACCACGGTCCTCGCTGTGGCTCCCAGGGTGGATCCAGTCGGCCGGGCCACCACCTGCGCTGGGGCTGGTGCCAGCGAAGACGTGGTGGTGGTGGCGGCGGTGGTGGTCGGTGCGGCGATGGTGGCGGTTGCGGCAGTGGTAGTGGCCACAATGACCGTGGGTGTGGCCGCAACGACAGTGGCAGCAGGGGGCTGGGAATGTTCAGCAGCCCTGGATGATGGGTTGGTGGGTAGGAGGGGTCCTGGGGAGCGGCTGGGCCCTGCCACACCAGATGGGCCTGCTTGGTGGTCCGTGTCCGAAGAGGAGGACAGATCCTCCAGATCCGTGTGTCCTCGTTGGGGGCTTGTAGGCTGGCTGTGCTGGCTGCTGGCTCCATCCCCAGCATCCAGCAGTTCGTCACCTGTGGAGAGAATGAGATTTGTTATTGTGTTGCACCTGGCGAAGTATGTATTTGTCGTCTGACATTAACAGTTCGTGCAATCTCGTACATGGGTTTCCCGGAGGCGTGTGTGTGGCTGTAGCATCTGTAGTTGTGTGTGCTTGGCAATGGGACTGTGTGCTGTGCACATGTGGCATGGGACGGATTGGCCATGCCGATGGGTGTGTTGCTGTGCCCCTACTTATTGTGACTCTGGTGTATGCGGGCTCCTGGCCCATCCTGGGTCTGGTTTGTACTTTGCTTTTGGTGTTCAGATGGGACGCTTAGGAACGCATATGGCAACATGGGGGCCATGCCCCAGATTCGCATTTGGGAGGGAATATGCTTTTGGGGTTCAAATGGAACGCTTAGGAACGCATATGGCAACATGGGGGCCATGCCCCAGATTCGCATTTGGGAGGGAATATGCTTTTGGGGTTCAAATGGAACGCTTAGGAACGCATATGGCAACATGGGGCCATGCCCCAGATTCGCATTTGGGAGGGAATATGCTTTTGGGGTTCAAATGGAACGCTTTAGGAACGCATATGGCAACATGGGGCCATGCCCCAGATTCGCATTTGGGAGGGGATATGCTTTTGGGTTCAAATGAACGCTTAGGAACGCATATGGCAACATGGGGCCATGCCCCAGATTCGCATTTGGGAGGGAATGCTTGTCGGACGCTTAGGACCATATGGCAACATGGGGGCCATGCCCCAGATTCGCATTTGGGAGGGAATATGCTTTTGGGGTTCAAATGGAACGCTTTAGGAACGCATATGGCAACATGGGGGCCAATGCCCCCAGATTCGCATTTGGGAGGGAATATGCTTTTGGGGTTCAAATGGAACGCTTTAGGAACGCATATGGCAACATGTAGGGGCCATGCCCCAGATTCGCATTTGGGAGGGAATATGCTTTTGGGGTTCAAATGGAACGCTTTAGGAACGCATATGGCAACATGGGGGCCATGCCCCAGATTCGCATTTGGGAGGGAATATGCTTTTGGGGTACATGCTGTGAGCCATGGGTGCCGAACGTGACATGTGTTGTGGCAGCATGACAGTGCATGGTTTGAGGTGTGTGCATGCTTGACATGGCCTGCATATTTGCTGTCTGTTGTGATTACTGGACATGGCATTGGACGATCGTTATGAGTGAGTGATGGTTGTGTGCCAGCCAACGTATTGCAGTTGTCCCATCTCCTTGGTGTGCGTGCTGCCCTGTGCCATGTGCATCACTGCAGTGCTCGGGGTGTGGCCCATGTTGTGTGTTGCTGCTCACAGTGTGTCGTGGCGCTTAATTGACTTCTGGCACATGGTTGGTCATGGGCATGTATCTTAGCGTGACTGCTGTATGTGTGGCAGCTGTGCGGATGACATGCCTTTCATGAGACTGGGGCTGACGGATGGGATGGATGGTATGTTGTATGTGCATGGTGTGTCTGTGAGTTTGATGGGTTCAGTGGTGTTCGTGTGCATTTATGTTGTTCCGCTCTGTTGCGTCTAGTGTTGTTTGTCTTACATAGGCGTAGTTGTGGGGTGTGTGGTTGACAGGCAGTAGGGGCTACATGGACAGGACTTCAATGGTGTTTCTGGTTGTGTGTGATGAGTTGCACAGTGGCTGCCGTGGTGGTACTATATTCAGTGTGGCTTGTGCATGCAGACGTGGCTCCTTGGGTGTTGCTATGTCTGTGATGGGTCATGTGGGTGTGAGTCTGTTGTTCATGTCCGTGTGCACATTGTTCACTTGTTCGTGACGGTGGGCGGTGCTGCGTGTTCGTCTGCTACGTGACATGTCCCATGTGTTGGTCGTGTTATGGTCCTCATGCCTCCAGTAATCCAGCCCTGTCCAGTTTCCCACCTGCAAGTTGTTCGTGGCGTGCACTGTACTGGATGCCACATGGCTCTAAGCGGGGGTGCTCCATGTTGCAGGTCTGTGGGGGTGGGGGTGTTGTGGGTCGTGGGGTGGCTGGACACCCACTGACACCGATTGCTGTGGACCGTGATGTCTGCCTTTCGGCTGTCGCTGTGCACTGCGGTGGCTGACACGTGGCTGTGGGGTGTGGGGATGCTCCTCCTTGCTGTGCTGTGGGACTAGGGGCCTGGTGTGTGTTGTACTTGGGTTGTCCACCGTCCCACCCACTGCACTTTGTGTTCCTGCCACTTACCTGTTACTTGTCGGTTAGTGCAGCTGTGGCGGACACATGGGTGTGGTGGGTGCTCGTTGTGGCGCTTCTGGCATATTTGGGGACCTGTTGGTGGTTACGTGGCTGGCTGAGTGTACACATGTCCCCACGCATCTTACAGTTGTTCGGTTTGGGCTGTGTGTGGTGGTGTCTGCTGCATGTGTGTGTGATGTGTTGTGTATTGTGTGCTGGACATGGGGGTGTTTGTCCCTGGGAGCTGTGGCATGGTGGTAGTGCATGTGAGTACATAGCGGTGTGCTGGTATACATTAGTTTGTACTTACTCAGCCTCCACTCCCTCTGCTAATCCGGCGAGGATCTCCGGATGTGCTATGACTCGCACCTTCTCCTCCCACGCTTTGAAGGTCTTGAAGAGCGCGGGATTCCTCCGCCAGTGACGGCAGCCAGCTCTCTGTTTTTGCCCTCCTTCTTCTTGACCAGGCTCTTTGACGTCATTCCAACGTTTGTTTATTTCTCCTCTGTTCCTGGGCAGGGTCCCGACTGCATTGACCTGGTCTACGATCCGGTTCCACATTCTGTTTCTGGTGGCTAGTGGTGTGTGCTGGACCATGTTCCCATAGATTTGTGGGTACACCTTGATGATCTCGTCGACCATGACCGTCAGCTCAATGGGCGTGAACTTGGGCATTCTTTGTGGTGCCATGGTGTTTGTGGTGCTGGTGCGGTGTGTTGTGTAATGTGCAGGGGTTTGTGGTGCAGGTGTTTGGTGGTGGTGGTGGTGGTGGTTGTGATGTGTGCGTTTCTGTGGTGTGCTGCTGTCCTTGCTGTGTCACTGTGTCCTCTCCTCTCCTCTCTGGTTTGCAATGTAGCAAGGGGTTGTGGTCTGTGGGAGTGCTGCTTTTGTACTCACCTATGTGGGTGTGTCCTCATGGTCTGTTGTTTTCAGGTGTGTTGTGTCTGGGGTTCTGGCCTTTGTAGTTTTTGTTTGTCCGGGGGGTGTTTTCGGGATGTGTACTGTGCTTGTGTATTTGTGCGTGCCTGGCTGTGTGGACTTGTTGGCCATGTTGTGTGCTATTGGTTTTGTGAGCGGATGGTTTCTGTGCAGGTACGTTGGCGCCATGGCTTCTGCCGTGTCGATTCTCATCGGCGTTGTTTGCGCTGGCGGGCGGTATATTTGTGGTTTTTCCGCGCTCATGGCGGGTGCGATCGTAATTTCACGTGCGGTGTGTCGGCCGTGAGGGCGGGCGGCATGGTGTTGTCGGGCAGAGCCCGTCCGTGGCGGGCGGCTCTGACCCGACCGGACGTTGGCGGGCGGCATTTTGTGTGCGCGCCGGCTGTGCGGTTTTCGGCTCTGTGTAATCAGTAATGTGCGGGACGGGTGTTCATAGGCGGTGTGAGCGGGCGGATTTTTGCCGCCTTCCATGCCTGGCGGATTTTTACGCCGGGTATCGTAATGGGCCCCTAAATATTTTAAATTTGTATATATTTTTAGGATGCCGGATGTTGGGTTTATAGGGGATATGGTGGGTAGTAAATTTAAAAATGTTGTATCACAATTTTAATATTAATATTTTAAATTTAGAAACAAATTATTTTGAAATTAGAAATTTATAATTTTAAATTAGAAATTATACATTTTGCGTAAATTATGTTTTTAAATTATAAATGATACTTTGTCATTATAAATAAATTATCAAATCTATAAATTGTGTTTACTAAATTTCAATATTTATTATTTTTTTTTTAAAAATCATAAAATATTGAATATTTACTAAATTAATTAATTTTACATTTGAATGGTTACAAATTTACCTTATAAAACATGAAAAAATAATATATTTGTTAGAAGTGAAAATATATTAATTTAAATTTTTAAAGAGAATTTGATAGAAATCTTAATGTAAATGTAGATAAATATTATATTTTTATAATATTTAAATTACATTTGGATATGTTCTGTAATTATTATAATTTTTTAATATTTATTTAATTATTAATGAAATAGTTTAATATAAAAAATATTTATTTATATTTCAAATTTGTAAAAATACTAATAATAATAAAGAATTATTGATTTTTTATCATTTAAGTTTTTTATTTTTAAATGCAGAAAGAAAATATCTAGTAATTTCTTATATATAGTTTTAAGGATATATATTTATTCATACTGTAAATGAAAGGTGATATTAAGTATTTATTGTTTATAGTTTATATTTATTTTGGAGTTAATAGAGTAAATTATTGGTGAGCTTACTATCCAGCACTTTCCCTGAGTTTAATTGATTTGGAGTTAGAATATAAATTATTATTGTTTAACATCCAGCACTTTCCTGAGATTCATTGGATTTGGAGTTAGAATAGTAAATTATTGGTGGTTTACCATCCAAAGCACTTTCCCAGAGTTTAATTGGATTTGGAGTTAGAATAGTAAACTATTATGGTTTACCATCCAGCACTTTCCTAGAGTTTAATTGGATTTGGAGTTACAATAGTAAATTATTATGCGTTTACTATCCAGCATTTTCCCTGAATTTTTTGGGATTTGGAGTTAGGAATAGTAATTTGTTATGGTTTACTATCCAGCACCTTCCCTGAGTTTCATTGGATTTGGAGTTAGAATAGTAAATTATTTATGGTTTACCATCCAGCACTTTCCTATACAGTTCAATTGGATTTTGAGTTAGAATAGGTAAATTATTATGGCTTACCATCCAGCACTTTCCTCTATGGAGTTTAATTGGATTGGGAGTTAGAATAATAAATTATTATGGTTTACCATCGAGCACTTTCCCATATGCTGGTTTGGAGTTGCAGTTAGAATAGTAACCATCAAGATATTTAATTTATTTTTACAACTTACTGCTAATATTGCAAAAAATAATACACCTTAGTTATGCTTCTTTTTTCACATTTTATTAGGAGACTGTAACATTTATTTAGATATGTTCACCACCAGTATTGTATTACATTGATGTACAAATGTATTTGACAGTTTTTAAATATTTTAAATTTGTTTGTGTACACATATATAATGGTAAAGTAAAACAGTATAATTTTTACATTAATATACAGTATCTTTTGTATTGTTTAATATTTTTTAATTCAAATATCTAAATATTTGTCGCTAACTTTTTTGACATTTTTATATCATGATTTACAAAAGTTCAGGAGTTGGGAATATATATACATTGTACATTTTATTACATTATGTTTTATTATATAGCATATTAAATATTATTTTAATAAAATAACATTCAGGGGCCGA
>CAWUFW010034623.1:0-10871 GCA_963921515.1 Calotriton arnoldi | reverse complement strand
TAAATCGGCGATGGCTCCTTGAGAATATGCCCCTATATATTTTAAAGACTTTAATAAAATGAATGATGTAATCTAGTGCAGATTATATGAATGCATGTAACCATAAAAATAATCACAACAGTGGTATTGAAAGTGGTTAATAAACAGAATATTAAAATGAATTGCAACATTGCGATGGTATTTCAATAGTTCATTGCCTTTAAATGATTACATCAGTCTTTTAGTTCTTGGTATGTAGCTTCTGTACTTGGAAAAGACTTGCATTTCCGAGCTCATTAGGACCTGCGGCGAGGAACCAGTGGCCTTCGCTAGGAGTGTTTGTAGCACAGCTTTTGAGAAGCTGCGAGGAAGCTCAAGATGCCTCTCTCCCTTAAACATGTCTATATGAGGCTTTTAAATAAACTTTTTTGATTATTTTAAAAAGACCGCACATCGTAATGAATGGTGAAAAGTGCAAGAGTTAGCATATACATTTTATTGTACAAATACTAAAATACACTGCACATTATAAATCACATTAATATATATGAATAATTGATGTACTATCAAACTATAATAAAGCAAACGTTATATGTTCTGCATGTACTATCAATAATAAATGCAGTACGCATTTATAAATGAAAAATGTGCTCTCAGATATATGAATATATGAAATGCAATTGGGGTACATAATCAGAAAACACACAGCTCCTGTTGTCACTGATGTGTGTCTGTACTGCATTGTGTTCTTTTTGTGTTGTACTATGATTATTGTGTTGTATTCTGTTTTGACTGCTTTGTTGTGTTGTGACTTGTTCTGTTTTGGTTGTGTGCCTTCTTAGCTTATTTTACTTTGTGTTATGTATTTGTACTGTCTTCTGTCGCTTATTTTAAAGATGTCAACAAATGCTGGAACATTACAAACATAAACAGCACATTCATTGACGTTTACGGTGGCAAACAACTGTTGACCACTGAATAAGGTGGTAAAATACCGCTGCTTGAGCTCTTCACAATTTGACACTAGTCAGCCCAAATCCGTGGCACAGACCTGTCTTAAATGAGCACTGCCAATGCTCACTTTAAAGTAATAGGGTCCCAGAGGTGCTGCCGGAAGTAGATGGCAGCAGTGAATCAAAAAAAGGAGTGATGTTGTGCCAGCACCCAGCGATGTAAATCTGCGATTCCCCCTTCCTTGTCATCCTGGCACCATGGCCTCCAAACTGGGCCTAAGCCAAAGGCACCTCCCTGCGGAGGGAGGAGAAATGTGGCCTTCGCTGGGTACCGATCTCTGGGATGCTTTGACCCTTGTGCACAAAACGATGGTCTCTAATGATGATCTACCACCCTGAAGGGATACTCACCTCACATGCTATGATTTGCGACATACACCCCCTACTTCCTCCCCCCATACTATGCCCAGGCCTTCTCCCCTTCCCCCACAAGAGTAGGACTGACAAAACGACACACTATATTGCGATCTCGCCCTACCTCGTAATGCACATATCAGCCGCCCCTCATGAGCAAGTCCACCCTGTAGTGGGGCATATTTACTTTCCCTGGCGCATCCCTGCATATCAGCAGGGATGCGCCAGGGAAAATGCGTCACGCAAGTTTACCCTTGCGCCACGTCCGATGCGCCGCATTTACAATGCGGCGCACCGTGGCGCAAGGATAAGCAGGTGCGTGACGCATCTGCCGGCGGAAGGTTGGCGCAGTGCTGAAGTTGTGTCGCAAGCGCGACGCAACTCCAGCACTGTTCCAACCTTCCCTATCCCTAACATGGTGCGTCAATCCTTACACCTGCTTGAAGCAGGCGTAAGGATTTGACGCATCAGCGTCGGAAAAGTGACTGCGTGAAATCTTGTAGATTTCACTGCGTCACTCTTCCGAGGCGTTCCTGCGCCGGAACGCCCCCTGCGCCGGTAGCGCCCACATGAAACCTGACGCAGGTTTCATGTGGCGCAGGGGTTTACTACGTGACGCATCTCCCTAGATGCGTCACGTTGTAAATATAGCGCAACGCGGCGCATGAGTTTGCGTCGCCGTTGCTTCACATGCGTGACGCAACGGCGGCGCAAAAGTGGCGCAAGGGGCTTGTAAATATGCCCCAATATGTCTATGCACTTTTAGGGGCGTCCTTCTTCCCCACCTCCTTGCCCCCACGGATATGTTGCTGTTTCTGTTTACATATATGGTACTGGATTTTTAATGCAACACCTTCTTCTCCCATGGGATATAGGTGTACTACTACATGGACAAACGTTTGACAACTTTACTGCTTTTTTATTTTACCAGGTACACTCTAAAATCAATAAAAACTTTTTGGGAAAAGAAAAAGTTTGATGAGACGTAGGGGAACATAAACAGTTCACAGACAAATCAGAAGTAATAAAGGTTGGTATCCAAGAATTAGTAGGTATGGCCTCTTATGCACATCAATGCCTAGCAGCTAAAATGAGGTCATGAAAGTCTCAGCTCATGTTAAATGCAGGTTATTTGCATGCCATCCACCATTGCACTGTGCAAGCAAGTATTTCTTTGTTACAATTTTCATTTAGTAAAAACACTAAACTTTGAGTTATCATTTTGCAATTGTAGCCCGTTACAATTTTTTTAATTGTTATGAGCCACTGTATCTAATTTCTTTTTAACCCCTTCGCTGCTAGGCCTTTTCCCCTCCTGTGCTAAGCCTTTTTTTGGCTATTTGGGGTAGTTCGCGCTTAGGCCCCTGTAACTTTTTGACCACATAACGTATCCACGCCAAATTTGCGTCCTTTTTTTCCAACATTATGGGGATTCTAAAGGTACCCAGGGTTTGTGGATTCCCCTGGAGGGGACCCAGAAATTAGCCAAAATTCACCTAAATTTTGTTTTTTTGGGGAAAAATGCGAAAAAAGGGCTACAGATGAAAGCGTCTGGTTTTTTCCCTGCAAATGGCATCAAAAAAGAGGTTGTGGTGCTGAAATCACCATCTTCCCAGCTTTCAGGGACAAGCAGACTTTTGTCAGAAAACCAAACTTTTTTACACAGTTTTGGCATTTTTCTGGGACATAGTCTATTTTTGCTATTTTTTGTGCTTTCAACCTCCTTCCAGTTAATGGTAGAAATGGGTATGAAATCAATAATGGATCCTAGAAAGCTATACATTTCTGAAAAGTAGACAAAATTTTGAATTCAGCAAGGGGTCATTTGTGTAGATCCTTCAAGTTTTCTTTATAGAAACAAACAGTTAAATATAGGAAAAATTGAAAATTAGTTGAAAAAATCAGCCATTTGTGTCAACATTTTCACCTGTAACTTCTTCTAATTATGACAGCTATTTGAAAGCAATATACCGTTACATCCGCTGGACCTTTCTGGTTGTGGCGATATATAGGACTTGTAGGTTCACCAAGAACCCGACGAACCCAGAGCCAATAAATGATCAGCGTCTTGCAATGGTTTTTTATTATGTACCGGGTATATAGCAATTATTCTGGGAACATTTATACATGGAAAAATCGGTATGAAAGACACCTTTGTACTTCTGAAATGGGAACAAAATATAGAGTTTAGAAATAGTAGATATTTGCACATTTCCAAAATTGGGAGTACCCATACTAGCATGAGAATTATAGGACATTTTTCAAAATGACTTCTTTTTACACATTGTCTTTCATTTGGAAGGCAGAAATGCATCAAAAGTCAATAGATAATAACAGTTGCTCTACAATTTTGTGTTACTCTAAGTCTCCCGATAAAAATGGTACCTCACTTGTGTGGGTAGGCCTAGTGCCTGCGACAGGAAACGGCCCAAAACGCAACGTGGACACACCACATTTTCACAGTGAAAAAGGACCCTTTTTTTGCAAAGTGCCTAGCTGTAGTTTTTGAACCCTAGCTCTGCCGGCACCTAGGGAAACCTAGCAAACCTATACATTTTTAAAAACTAGACACCCAGGGGAATCCAGGATGGGGTGACTTGACTGGCTCTCACCTGGTTCTGTTACCCAGAATCCCTTGCAAACCTAAAATATTGTCAAAAAAACAGATTTTCCTCACTTTTCTGTGGTGGAAAGTTCTGGAATCTGCATGGATCCACAAAATTCCACCCACCCCGCGTTCCCCAAAGTCTTTTGAGAAAAACGGTACCTCACTTGTGTGGGTAGGCCTACTGCCCGCGACAGGAAACGGCCCAAAGCGCAACGTGGGCACACCACATTTTCACAGTGAAAAATTACCCCTTTTTTGCAAAGTGCCTAGCTGTAGTTTTTGAACCCTAGCTCTGCCGGCACCTAGGGAAACCTAGCAAACTTATACATTTTTGAAAACTAGACACCCAGGGGAATACAGGATGGGGTGACTTGACTGGCTCTCACCAGGTTCTGTTACCCAGAATCCCTTGCAAACCTAAAAAATTGTCAAACAAAACACATTTTCCTCACTTTTCTGTGGTGAAAAGTTCTGGATTCTGCGTGGATCCACAAAATTCCACCCACCCCGCGTTTCCCAAAGTCTTTCGAGAAAAACGGTACCTCACTTGTGTGGGTAGGCCTACTGCCCGCGACAGGAAACGGCCCAAAACACAACGTGGACACACCACATTTTCACAGTGAAAAATTACCCCTTTTTTGCAAAGTGCCTAGCTGTAGTTTTTGAACCCTAGCTCTGCCGGCACCCAGGGAAACCTAGCAAACTTATACATTTTTGAAAACTAGACACCCAGGGGAATACAGGATGGGGTGACTTGATTGGCTCTCACCAGGTTCTGTTACCCAGAATCCCTTGCAAACCAAAACAATTGTCAAAAAAACCACATTTTCCTCACTTTTCTGTGGTGAAAAGTTCTGGATTCTGCGTGGATCCACAAACTTCCACCCAGCCCGCGTTCCCCAAAGTCTTCCGAGAAAAATGGTACCTCACTTGTGTGGGTAGGCCTAGTGCCCGCAACAGGAAACAGCGAAAAACGCAACGTGGACAACCCACATTTTCACAGTGAAAAATGACCCTTTTTTTGCAAAGTGCCTAGCTGTAGTTTTTGAACCCTAGCTCTGCTGGCACCTAGGGAAACCTAGCAAACCTATACATTTTTTAAATCTAGACACCCAGGGGAATCCAGGATGGGGTGACTTGACTGGCTCTCACTAGGTTCTGTTACCCAGAATCCCTTGCAAACCTAAACAATTGTCAAAAAAACACATATTCCTCACTTTTCTGTGGTCGAAAGTTCTGGAATCTGCGTGGATCCACAAAATTCCACCCACCCCGCATTCCCCAAAGTCTTCCGAGAAAAATGGTACCTCACTTGTGTGGGTAGGCCTAGTGCCCGCGACAAGAAACAGTGCAAAACACAACGTGGACACACCACATTTTCACAGTGAAAAATGACCCTTTTTTTGAAAAGTGCTTAGCTGTAGTTTTTTAACCCTAGCTCTGCCGGCACCTAGGGAAACCTAGCAAACCTATACATTTTTGAAATCTAGACACCCAGGGGAATCCAGGATGGGGTGACTTGATTGGCTCTCACCAGGTTCTGTTACCCAGAATCCCTTGCAAACCTAAACAATTGTAAAAAAAAACACATTTTCCTCACTTTTCTGTGGTGGAAAGTTCTGGAATCTGCGTGGATCCACAAAATTCCACTCACCCCGCATTCCCCAAAGTCTTCCGAGAAAAATGGTACCTCACTTGTGTGGGTAGGCCTAGTGCCCGCGACAGGAAACAGCGCAAAACACAACGTGGACACACCACATTTTCACAGTGAAAAATGACCCTTTTTTTGCAAAGTGCTTAGCTGTAGTTTTTGAACCCTAGCTCTGCCGGCACCTAGGGAAACCTAGCAAACCTATACATTTTTGAAAACTAGACACCCAGGGGAATCCAGGATGGGGTGACTTGACTGGCTCTCACCAGGTTGTGTTACCCAGAATCCCTTGCAAACCTAAAAAAGTATAAAAAAAACAAATTTTCCTCACTTTTCTGTGGTGGAAACTTCTGGAATCTGCATGGATCCACAAAATTCCACCCACCCCACGTTCCCCAAAGTCTTCTGAGAAAAATGGCACCTCACTTGTGTGGGTAGGCCTAGTGCCCGTGACAGTACGCGGGTACTTGGGCCTCCCACCCGAGTGATGCACCGTTTTTATCGGGAGACCTGGGGGAACACTGGGTGGTAGGAAATTTGTTTCAGCCCGGTGATGCCACAACTTTCCCACACAAAAATGTGTGAAAAAAGTGATTTTTTCAGCAAACTTTCAGGTTTCTGGGGGTTTCTGGGTAAGAAAACTTTGGGGGATCCACGCAAGCCATACCTCCCTGGAATCCCCCGGGTGTCTACTTTTCAGAAATGTGTGGGTTTGGTAGGTTTCCCTAGCTGGCCACCGAACCCGGGGCCAAAAACTCATGGGACCCCCTTGAAACCAGGTTGGTTTGTGATACTTAATTTTGATGTCGCCTCACTAGGTTTTGGGCCCTTGCCTGTCGTGGGTACTTGCCCCACCCACGCGTGTGAGGTACCATTTTTATCGGGAGACCAGGGGGAGCAGAAAGGCTGTAATGGTGGCGGGGATTTGGGCATTGGCGTGCCCACTTCGGGCAGCCCCCACCCTAAAAACAATTGCAAAAAAAAATCCCTGGTGTCAAGTGGGCTTTCTGCCGCCTGGGGGGGGGGCAGAAAGACTGTTATGGTGGCAAGGGCGTGGGGGCATTGGCGTGCCCATTTTGGGCAGCCCCCACCCTAAAAAAAATTGCACAAAAAAAATCCCTGGTGTTTAGTGGGCTTTCTGCCCCACCGGGGGCAGATTGGGGGCTACAGCCCCCATCTGCCCCCCAGGGTGGGGCAGAAAGGCTGTAATGGTGATGGGGGGTGGGGGCATTGGCGTGCCCGTTTTGGGCAGCCCCCACCCTAAAAAAAAAATTACACATAAAATAAATCCCTGGCGTTTAGTGGGCTTTCAGCCCCCCCCGGGGCGGCAGATTGGGGGCTACTGCCCCCATCTGCCTCCCAGGGGGGCAGAAAGGCTGTAATGGTGGTGGGGGGGTGGGGGCATTAGTGTGCACGTTTTGGGCAGCCCCCACCCTAAAAAATGCGTCCAAGAAAATCCCTGGTGTTTAGTGGGCTTTCTGCCCCCCCGGGGGGGCAGAAAGGCTGTAATGGTGGTGGGGGGTGGGGGCATTAGCGTGCCCGTTTCGGGCAGCCCCCACCCTAAAATAAAATGCGTCCAAAAAAATCCCTGGTGTTTAGTGGGCTTTCTGCTCCCCCGGGGGGGGCAGATTGGGGGCTACTGCCCCCATCTGCCTCCCAGGGGGGGCAGAAAGGCTGTAATGGTGGCTGGGGGTGGGGGCATTGGCGTGCCCGTTTCGGGCAGCCCCCACCCTGAAAAAAATGCACCTAATAAAAATCCCTGGTGTCTAGGGGCTTGCCCCCCCCGGGAGGCAGATTGGGGGCTACTGCTCCCATCTGCCCCCCAGGGGGCAGAAAGACTGAACAATGGCAATTTTTGGGGGGCAGCAAAGCCCTTGCCCAAGGGGCCACTCCCCCTCCCTGGTGCCTTAGTGGGTGGATCCCTGCTTGGGGATCGCCCTCCTGGGGCGATCCCCAAGCAAGGATCCACTGGGAGGGTACCATTGGAAAGGGGAGATTCTCCCTTTCCAATGATACCTCTCCCGTCTTTCTATGTGCTCAGGGGGCTGAGATAGCCCCCTGAGCACGTAGAAAGTGAAACTGAATGTTTAGTTTTCAGTGAAATGAAGTCAGCGCGACGTGCGCGCTGATCTTCATTTCACTGAAAGGAGGGGGCCTCGGGAGCTGGGGAAGCTCTTCCCCAGCTCCCGAGGCTGTGGGGAGAAAAGGAAATCCCTCTGCTGTCTGCAGCAGAGGGATTTCGTGCCCCTGGCCTCATGACGGAATGGTTCTGTCATGAGCACAGGGGCACCGATGCTCATGACGGAACCATTCCGTCATGAGCATCGAAGGGGTTAAAATATCCTCCTACTGCCAGACATCTGTTCTTCATTCATGTATGACATACATTTTAAAACAATATCTTTTTTAGGTCTCGCCTACAGACAGATTTACTCTTCTGTTATCGAAGACCTATTGCCTCTCATACATTAAACTATATGCATCTAATGGGCTTTTCTTGATTGGATAACATTTCTTCTTATTGTGTTCTCATTGGATGGCTTGTGTCTTTCCACTGCTTGCTTTCAAAGATCTCTGTTTCTCTTTTTCTTTCAGTACTCCATGGAAGGGCATCTGTTTTCTCGCTCACTTCCTTGTCTGCTGCTTCACCGCTTGAATCCTCTGGCTCTCTGTTTTGTCAGCAGAGGCTCCTCTGCTATGGAGGAGGAGCATCGCCCCCCTGCTGAGTGCCAGGCAGCTGACAGGAAAGGAAAAAATTAAATAAGAGCAAAACCATTTTATTATCATTTTATTTTTCCGTCTGCTACTGGCAGCCAAGTCTGGGCGAGCTGGGACCATGACTAGAGCAGGGGTAGGAGTAGTGCACATTGTAAGTGTGCATGACGGTATGGCCGCTGTCTAAGGCCGTTCAAACCGTCATGCGCACTTTGATCTCTCTCTCCACCCAAGCTATGTTGTACAGCCAGGTGGAGTAGAGGCACAGGCTCCTAGGACCTTAGCTAGCGTTAAAGAAGCCCGCTCAGGCCAATCACGGCGCAGCTCTTATTAGAGCAGCGTCTTGATTGGCGTCTAGGAGCCTGCTCAGTGTGCAGAGACTGGAGCAGAAGAACCCCAAGACTGGGCAGGCAGCGCAGCAGCAGGTAAGTGCTTTTAAAAAAAATTATATACCCCCTTGTTATGAAAGGGAGCCGTTACTGTGTTTTGCTCTCCCTTCCCCTATAACTATTCCACTGCTCCCAGGGCAGATTTTGTTTCTACTTTTAATTTTTTTTAACCCTCTCTTCCTCTGTTGCTATTCCACCTTCGTGTCTTCCCTACTTTCACCCCTTGCTCCTCTATTGTCCTCCCACTCATCTCCATTGCTTTCTTTTTTCATTTGTTTTTCGAGGGCACAGCAGCAGTAATTTGCTGAAGGGTCACTCCTTTCATAACAGGAGCTTTTGCGCAATTTTATTCATTTATTTATCTACTGCTCCAAGATAGTTGTCTGACATCTTGGACTGGCAAGTAAGAAAACAAAATGATGACTGCATGATGCCATATGCGCATGTGTTGTGACGCGTAAGGGCATATATGCATTGTCACACTAGGCCAGCATAAATTCATTACCAATTCACGAGAATGGGCGATAGTGTATCTGCACGAACATCTCACTGCGTTTTTGTTTTGCTGATGCTTTTCGATATCGGCAAACATGCTTTTTTTCCTTTAGAGATGCTAAACAGTATCTATAAAAATCATTAGTGAAGCCAATAGGTCTGCATTGCTTTTAAGTGGCAAGACCAATTGGCCTCACCAATGCTTGTTACTGTCATCTTATTCCTTCACCTAAATCGTTCCATCCTTCACAAACTTAATTTGCCTTTACATTTTTACATTGAGAAGTAATATTTTTTCTCTCTATTGAACCGTAGCATTATGGCAGCATATAAGATAGGCCACTGAATTGTACTTATGCCCAGAGTCCTTTAGGTTACATGTTTGTGTTGAATTCTAGCAGGGTAGAACAAGCCCTTCATCCTTATGAGGTACGTAAAAAGAATACCATTAATAATGACACCTATTATGAAGTGGCTAGTGAGAAATAATTTGTGCTGTGTGCTATATTAACCACCCCCAATAATATTACTTCAGTTAGGAAAAACAGACTGCGTCCAATTGCATCAATGGCATCTGGAAATGGACCTATACCGGATGTTAGGAAGACCCTGGAAGTAGAAGGCTACCTACTTGTACTAATGTCTAGTACATCATCTGTGTCCCCTTTCGCAAGCAAACCTGAGGCAGATGCCATCTGACCCCATTTCAAGAGAGTCACCTTCAGTCAGTACTGGCTTATTGGACCAAGAGCTCTTTGCAGACTGGAACTTGTAGGCTCATACCTACAATAGCAGAAGAGAAATTAAAAGTACCACCATGCAAACGTGGCCCTAGTAACATCGGTTAATTCCTGAACACTGGTCTGCTGTACGGTGTTCATAGCAGAGAGTAGGTTTTGGATTTCTCTGACCAGCCGAGGCGGCTTCCAAGTCATTCACTGGAAACCAGGTTCCTCAAACCAATGGACTGGAGTCTGTCAAGCTGATCTAAGTCTCACAATCAAGATATGAAGAGCATTTACTCATTAACATGTATCCTTCAGTCACCATTGGGACCAAACACAGAAACACATCCACCTTGATCTGATTCTGTTTTAAGTGAAAAGGTTGCTCCTGGAGAGAAATGATAGTTCTGCTGTTTGAGAAGCACCATCTGCTCAGCTGCTCAGTCACTTGCAATTGAAGTGCTGCTGTGTGCTCCTGATGCAGAGATCAATTTCTAGATGAACTGATTAAAGTAAAGCAGAAATGTCTAAATTTCTTGCCGGTAATCTTCATTACTACTTGTACTGATAGTCCTTGCCGCATTTATTCCTTTTGAGGTGGAGGCCCACCACCCCAGACAGAAAGAGGAACTGACAGGAATTCTGATATGACTGCCACACCACCTGGAGATAGGCCCTTTAAGGGCTGTTTCACCCAGCCTTCCTCCTGGATGATCAGTGAGGATGTTTGAGTACTGAATGGGACGAAGACACTATCAGTACTAGGAGGAATGAAGGTTACCAGTAAGTAATTTAGACATTACCCCCACTTCGTTTGTCCTCGTACCCATCTTTACTTTTTAATAATCCCAAAGCACATTCTAGACAGCCTTCAGACATTATAAAAATATCATACACCACCTTGCATACTGCACCAGAAAAGGATTTACTTCCGGAAACAGA
>CAWUFW010034622.1:0-10876 GCA_963921515.1 Calotriton arnoldi | reverse complement strand
TTAGCCAAAGAATAGCAGGTCTTGATGCACAAGGTAACCCAGCGGGAGATGGTCCTCTTGTGCACCGCCCCGACCTTTTTGGCGCCCACGTAGCCAACAAAGAGCTGGTCATCCACCCGGAAGTGTTTTGTGCGGTCGATATAGAAAGAGAGCGCACGTTTTGGGTCCAGACGGTGGAGCCTCTCTTCCTCTCTGGAAGGATGCGGAGGCGGAAAGAAGGTGGGCAAAGTGATGGTCTGCCCAATGTGGAAAGCAGTAACCACCTTTGGCAAGAAGGACGGACGCGTCCGAAGAACAACCTTGTCTGGATGAACAGACAGAAAGGGAGGTTTGCAAGATAGAGCCTGGAGCTCACTCACCCGCCGAGCGGAGGTGATGGCCACCAGAAAGGCTGTCTTCAGAGTCAGAAGACGAAGAGGACAGTTATGTAGAGGCTCAAAGGGAGCGCACATTAAAAAGGTAAGAACCAAGTTCAAGTCCCACTGAGGCATCACAAACGGAACAGGAGGGAAGAGGTGAGTAATGCCTTTTAAGAACCTGTTAACAACAGGGGACTTGAAAAGGGAGGGCTGATCAGGGAGCCTGAGGAAGGCCGAGATAGCACAAAGATAACCCTTGATGGTACCCAGGGCAGAACCCTGTTGGGCCAAAGAGAGAAGGAACAGAAGGACCTCAGAAAGAGGGGCAGAAAGGGGATCCACAGCCTTTGCTGTGCACCATGCCACAAATTTGTTCCACCTGCAGGCGTATACCACCTTAGTGGAGGGACGCCTGGCTGCCAGAATCACATCACAAACTTCGGGAGGCAAGTCGAAAGGAATCAACTGCCGCCGCTCAATCTCCACGCAAGCAGGTGTAGACTGGACAGGTTCGGGTGGAGGACCGTCCCCTGCTGCTGCGACAGAAGATCCTCCCGAAGAGGCAGACGGATCGGGGGATCTACGCTCATATTGAGTAGCTCGGGATACCAAACTCTTCGAGCCCAGTCCGGAGCCACAAGAATGACTTGGGCCCGGTCGTGCCGAATCTTCTTCAACACTCTGGGTAGAAGTGGTATAGGCGGAAAGGCGTACAATAGACCGCAACTCCACTCGTGACGAAAAGCGTCGCCGAGCGAGTGCCGCCTTGGAAATTCCAACGCGCAGAACTGATGACATTGCGCGTTCTCTTCGGTGGCGAATAGATCTAACCAAGGCTCTCCCCACTGTAGAAAGAGTCCTTGCGCCACTTCCGAGTGAAGACGCCATTCGTGATCCATCATGCACCTGCGGCTGAGTTCGTCCGCCCTGGCGTTCAGGGAACCTGCCAGGTGTTGAACCACCAGGAACATGCCCTGATGTTCCAGCCATGTCCAGAGGCGCAGAGCCTCCTGACAAAGGGTCCACGACCCCACCCCGCCTTGTTTGTTGCAGTACCACATGGCGGTGGTGTTGTCTGTGAACACCTGCACTACCTTCCCTTTGACAGAGGGAAGGAATGCCCTGAGTGCAAGTCGGATCGCCCGGAGCTCCAGAAGGTTGATATGGAGCCGGGACTCCGCCGGAGACCAGAGGCCTCTGATCTCCGCCTCTCCCATGTGACCGCCCCATCCCAGAAGGGACGCGTCCGTCACAACTGTGTGCTCTGGCTGGGGAAGGGAGAGGGATCTGCCCATGACCCATTGCCGGTTCGAGAGCCACCACTGCAACTGTTTTGCAGTCCCCTCCGAGATCTGGACGTGATCGGACAGGTCGCCCTGGTGCTGCGCCCACTGGAACTTCAGGTCCCACTGCAGAGCCCGCATATGCCATCTGGCATGAGTGACCAGCAGGATGCAGGAGGCCATGAGGCCCAGCAGCCTCAGGGTCATCCGTACCGAAACCCAGGATAAGGGCTGAAAGATCGGAATCATAGCCTGAATATCCCGGACTCGCCGTTCGGGAGGATAGGCCCGAAACTGCGTCGTGTCCAGAACTGCTCCGATGAAAAGGAGCTGTGGAGAAGGAATCAGATGCGACTTTGGCACATTGATGGAGAACCCCAGCGAGTGCAGGAGTTCGGCCGTAGTCTGGAGGTGGGAGACAACTGCCTGGGACGAGCCCGCCTTCAGCAGCCAGTCGTCGAGGTAGGGGAAGACTGAAACCCCTGCCCGGCGCAGATGAGCTGCGACCACCGCCATCACTTTCGTGAACACCCGAGGGGCACTGGTAAGGCCAAAGGGGAGCACGGTGAACTGAAAATGCTCGAGGCCTACCGTGAACCGAAGGTAACGCCGGTGGGCCGGCAGGACGGGGATGTGGAAATAGGCGTCCTGCAAGTCCAACGCTACCAACCAGTCTCCGGGGTCGAGGGCAGTCAAGACCTGAGCTAGGGTGAGCATCTTGAACTTCTCCTTCCGGAGGAAGCGATTGACGTTCCGGAGGTCCAAGATAGGACGCATGTCCTCCTTGTCCTTTTTGGGCACCAGAAAGTAGTGGGAGTAGCAACCACGCCCTACTTCTGGGGTCGGGAACATGCTCGATGGCCCTCTTGGCCAAGAGGGCCGTGACTTCCTTCTGTAGAAGCACCAAGTGATCCCCTGACATGCGGTGGAATTGAGGTGGCATGGCTGGGGGGTGGTCTCGAAGGGGAGGGAGTAGCCCCTTCGGACAATGTCCAAGACCCACTTGTCCGAGGTGATGGGACGCCAGTGGTGAAGGTGATGGCGGACCCTGCCCCCGACTGGCGTGCTGTGCACCTGAAAGGAGGGACTAGGAGGGCTTGGAGGCCGCGGACGGGCTGGAGGTGGTGGCCTGACCCGCACGCTGGTTGCCCGAACCGCCACGGCGGTATCCACGTCCTCGGCCACGCGAAGGCGCTTGCTGCGCGGGCCGTTGGCCGGGCTGTGGACGTGACTGGGCGCCCCTTCCGTGGCCACGAAAGGGGCGAAAAGCAGACGTTTGCGGAGGGCGCACAACAGCAAGGCCCAGGGACTTAGCAGTAGCCCGTGAATCCTTGAAACGCTCCAGCGCATGGTCCGCCTTTGAACCAAAGAGACCGACTCCATCAAAGGGCATGTCCATGAGAGTATTCTGGACATCCCCTGAAAACCAGTGGTTCTCAGCCAGGCGTGGCGACGCAGCGCCACCGTCGTTGCAAGCGATCTGCCCAGCGAGTCGGCGGTATCAAGGCCACAGCGGATGGTATACTTAGCCGCATCACGCCCTTCCGCAATAGCGCGGGTAAGCAGTGTCTGGACCTCCTCAGAACACTGCGGCAAAACATCAGCCACCGAATCCCACAGGGAGTGGGTGTATCGGCCCAAGAGGCAAGCGGTATTAACAGACCGCAAGCCAGCACTGGAGGAAGAGAAAGCCTTCTTCCCAAAGTGATCCAGGCGCTTGGATTCCCTATCCGGAGGGGCGGTAGGGAAGGCTGTTTGGGAGGCAGAGGCTTGGACAACCAAGCTCTCAGGGGTGGGGTGTTGGGAGAGAAACAGGGGGTCGCCCGGAGCCGGGCGATGGCGTCGGGCCACGTTCCTATCCACAGGAGCCCCTGTGGTGGGTTTGGACCAGGCACCCAAAAGAACGTCAGTGAGTGCATCGTTGAACGGCAGCACAGGCTCCGAAGAGGAGGCCGCCGGCTGAAGCACTTCAGTCAGGAGGTTAGTCCTGACGGCCACTGTAGGCAACTGGAGATTTAAGGCTCCAGCAGCTCTCACGCAACACCGTTGCAAAATTAGCCCCCTCCTCCGTTGCCACGGGAGGAGACAGCATGCCAGAGTCGGGGGAGGTATCCAGCCCACTGGCATCCCCAAGTTCCTCAACCCAGTCCGGGTCAAACTCGCACTGTTGTGTGAGAGGGTCGCTCAGACCCCTCCCAGCTCTCCTGGTCCTCCTCAGGTTGAAAAGATGGAGGAGGAGGGACATAAGGGACCCAAGGCCTCATCGGCGCCGGAACCGGCGCCGGGCGACGCCGGTCCGGCTCCATGTCCGGACCCGGGGAGAACCGGGGAACGACGCCGCCCGGAGCCCCGGACGGCGTCGGAAACGGCACCGGGGACATCGGCGTCGGCGGAGGCGTGGTTAGGTCAACCGGCGTCGATGGAGGTTGCGGCACCACCGGAACCGGGGTCGAGGCCGGGGCCGGAGCCGAGGCCGGGACGAAGGCTGGTGGGACAGGCGACGCCGGGACCGGAGTCGACGGCGACGCCGGAGCAACCCCATCTGGGCCCGCGGGGCCCGAAGGCGCACCGGAGGGGACCTTGAGGCCCGAAGAGGCGGGCCATGGCCGACAGGAATTTCTGTACTTCGGCCGGAGTCGCCCCCGAACCCGGGAAGGACGGGTAATGCGGGGGCAACTCGACAGGCACGTCCGGGGCCGCGGGGCGGGGACGGTGCCGACAGGGACCTCAGCCGAGTCGCGCGACCGGCGAGGCGAAGTCTTAGAGCGATGACGCCGCTTAGACTTCTTGTGCTTCGACTTACCGGAGGAGCGCGAAGACTTGGATTCCGACGAACGGCGGGGACTCCGCGTCCGGCCCCTCGACCTCTCCCGGGACCGGGGCTTGCTGCGGCGCGGAGCCGACTGCCGGACTTCAAGGAGCTTTCGAGACCGCTCTCGCAAAGCCTTCGGATGAAGTTTCCGGCAGTCAGGGCACGACTTCGTGTCGTGGCCTCGGCCGAGGCAGAAGAGACACTCGAGGTGGGGGTCCGTGATGGACATCATACGACCACATTCCTCGCAGGGCTTAAAGCCGGGCATCCCTACGACACCTTAGGAGTCGTGAAGACTCGTTGAAGAGAACAGTGAAAAATTTCACAAAAAGATAGTCAAAAAGTGACTAGGGCACTGCTCTTCCCGGATCTGCGCTTACTGGCGCGGAAAAGAAGAACTGACGTCAGCGCGCAGGGGCGGCGCCAAGTACTGCCCGCGACGTCATCCCGGCGATCACGACGCCGACGACGGACGCGGAGCCGCACGACGCCGCCTACCGACGCGCAAGGGTACTGCTACGCAAAACTTTCTCGGATCCAGCCTGACGCCTGGGGATATTCTAAGGTAAGGAATCTGTCACTAACGTGTCTCTTTCAGATAGATGCACAAGTTACTAACTTGTGTAACGATATATCTGTAAGAGACAGTAGTTAGTGACAGATTCTTACCTTAGAATATCCCCAGGCGTCAGGCTGAATCCGTAACGTATATCTGTAGACAGTTTAGTGCAGATTCCACTGATACCCCGCGCTGTCGAGCGCGTAGAGCGGCGTCGTGCGGCTCCGCGTCCGTCGTCCGGCGTCGTGATCGCCGGGATGACGTCGCGGGCAGTACTTAGGCGCCGCCCCTGCGCGCTGACGTCAGTTCTGTACACGACTTTCCGCGCCAGGAACGCAGAGCCATGCAAGAAGCTGACATAGGTGTCTGAAAAATACTAGGGCCCTGAAAGGGATGTCCTTAACCCTAGAAATCAGTTCGCAGAACGGGGAGGATGGGTGGGCGGTAAGGAATCTGTCACTAACTACTGTCTCTTACAGATATATCGTTACACAAGTTAGTAACTTGTGCATCTGAAAGAGACACGTTAGTGACAGATTCCTTACCTTAGAATAGATACCCCAGCAATACCAACCCCGGTGGTGGGTCTGCGAACAAAGATCAGACAAGGAAGTCCTGGAGGACAGAACGGCCAAAGAAGCCGTCCCTCCGGACCTGACTGTCAAGGCAGTAATGCTTTGTAAACGTGTGCAGCGAGGCCCACGTAGCTGCCTGACAGATAACCGGCAGCGGAACACCGCGGCCCAAGGCCGTGGTAGCAGCCGTTGCCCTGGTGGAATGGGCACGCAGCCCAACAGGAGGCTCCTTTTAGCCAAAGAATAGCAGGTCTTGATGCACAAGGTAACCCAGCGGGAGATGGTCCTCTTGTGCACCGCCCGACCTTTTTGGCGCCCACGTAGCCAATAAAGAGCTGGTCATCCACCCGGAAGTGTTTTGTGCGGTCAATATAGAAGGAGAGCGCACGTTTTGGGTCCAGACGGTGGAGCCTCTCTTCCTCTCTGGAAGGATGCGGAGGCGGAAAGAAGGTGGGCAAAGTGATGGTCTGCCCAATGTGGAAAGCAGTAACCACCTTTGGCAAGAAGGACGGACGCGTCCGAAGAACAACCTTGTCTGGATGAACAGACAGAAAGGGAGGTTTGCAAGATAGAGCCTGGAGCTCACTCACCCGCCGAGCGGAGGTGATGGCCACCAGAAAGGCTGTCTTCAGAGTCAGAAGACGAAGAGGACAGTTATGTAGAGGCTCAAAGGGAGCGCACATTAAAAAGGTAAGAACCAAGTTTAAGTCCCACTGAGGCATCACAAACGGAACAGGAGGGAAGAGGTGAGTAATGCCTTTTAAGAACCTGTTAACAACAGGGGACTTGAAAAGGGAGGGCTGATCAGGGAGCCTGAGGAAGGCCGAGATAGCACAAAGATAACCCTTGATGGTACCCAGGGCAGAACCCTGTTGGGCCAGAGAGAGAAGGAACAGAAGGACCTCAGAAAGAGGGGCAGAAAGGGGATCCACAGCCTTTGCTGTGCACCATGCCACAAATTTGTTCCACCTGCAGGCGTATACCACCTTAGTGGAGGGACGCCTGGCTGCCAGAATCACATCACAAACTTCGGGAGGCAAGTCGAAAGGAATCAACTGCCGCCGCTCAATCTCCACGCAAGCAGGTGTAGACTGGACAGGTTCGGGTGGAGGACCGTCCCCTGCTGCTGCGACAGAAGATCCTCCCGAAGAGGCAGACGGATCGGGGGATCTACGCTCATATTGAGTAGCTCGGGATACCAAACTCTTCGAGCCCAGTCCGGAGCCACAAGAATGACTTGGGCCCGGTCGTGCCGAATCTTCTTCAACACTCTGGGTAGAAGTGGTATAGGCGGAAAGGCGTACAATAGACCGCAACTCCACTCGTGACGAAAAGCGTCGCCGAGCGAGTGCCGCCTTGGAAATTCCAACGCGCAGAACTGATGACATTGCGCGTTCTCTTCGGTGGCGAATAGATCTAACCAAGGCTCTCCCCACTGTAGAAAGAGTCCTTGCGCCACTTCCGAGTGAAGACGCCATTCGTGATCCATCATGCACCTGCGGCTGAGTTCGTCCGCCCTGGCGTTCAGGGAACCTGCCAGGTGTTGAACCACCAGGAACATGCCCTGGTGTTCCAGCCATGTCCAGAGGCGCAGAGCCTCCTGACAAAGGGTCCACGACCCCACCCCGCCTTGTTTGTTGCAGTACCACATGGCAGTGGTGTTGTCTGTGAACACCTGCACTACCTTCCCTTTGACAGAGGGAAGGAATGCCTTGAGTGCAAGTCGGATCGCCCGGAGCTCCAGAAGGTTGATATGGAGCCGGGACTCCGCCGGAGACCAGAGGCCTCTGATCTCCGCCTCTCCCATGTGACCGCCCCATCCCAGAAGGGACGCGTCCGTCACAACTGTGTGCTCTGGCTGGGGAAGGGAGAGGGATCTGCCCATGACCCATTGCCGGTTCGAGAGCCACCACTGCAACTGTTTTGCAGTCCCCTCCGAGATCTGGACGTGATCGGACAGGTCGCCCTGGTGCTGCGCCCACTGGAACTTCAGGTCCCACTGCAGAGCCCGCATATGCCATCTGGCATGAGTGACCAGCAGGATGCAGGAGGCCATGAGGCCCAGCAGCCTCAGGGTCATCCGTACCGAAACCCAGGATAAGGGCTGAAAGATCGGAATCATAGCCTGAATATCCCGGACTCGCCGTTCGGGAGGATAGGCCCGAAACTGCGTCGTGTCCAGAACTGCTCCGATGAAAAGGAGCTGTGGAGAAGGAATCAGATGCGACTTTGGCACATTGATGGAGAACCCCAGCGAGTGCAGGAGTTCGGCCGTAGTCTGGAGGTGGGAGACAACTGCCTGGGACGAGCCCGCCTTCAGCAGCCAGTCGTCGAGGTAGGGGAAGACTGAAACCCCTGCCCGGCGCAGATGAGCTGCGACCACCGCCATCACTTTCGTGAACACCCGAGGGGCACTGGTAAGGCCAAAGGGGAGCACGGTGAACTGAAAATGCTCGAGGCCTACCGTGAACCGAAGGTAACGCCGGTGGGCCGGCAGGACGGGGATGTGGAAATAGGCGTCCTGCAAGTCCAACGCTACCAACCAGTCTCCGGGGTCGAGGGCAGTCAAGACCTGAGCTAGGGTGAGCATCTTGAACTTCTCCTTCCGGAGGAAGCGATTGACGTTCCGGAGGTCCAAGATAGGACGCATGTCCTCCTTGTCCTTTTTGGGCACCAGAAAGTAGTGGGAGTAGCAACCACGCCCTACTTCTGGGGTCGGAACATGCTCGATGGCCCTCTTGGCCAAGAGGGCCGTGACTTCCTTCTGTAGAAGCACCAAGTGATCCCCTGACATGCGGTGGAATTGAGGTGGCATGGCTGGGGGGTGGTCTCGAAGGGGAGGGAGTAGCTCCTTCGGACAATGTCCAAGACCCACTTGTCCGAGGTGATGGGACGCCAGTGGTGAAGGTGATGGCGGACCCTGCCCTCGACTGGCGTGCTGTGCACCTGAAAGGAGGGACTAGGAGGGCTTGGAGGCCGCGGACGGGTTGGAGGTGGTGGCCTGACCCGCACGCTGGTTGCCCGAACCGCCACGGCGGTATCCACGTCCTCGGCCACGCGAAGGCGCTTGCTGCGCGGGCCGTTGGCCGGGCTGTGGACGTGACTGGGCGCCCCTTCCGTGGCCACGAAAGGGGCGAAAAGCAGACGTTTGCGGAGGGCGCACAACAGCAAGGCCCAGGGACTTAGCAGTAGCCCGTGAATCCTTGAAACGCTCCAGCGCATGGTCCGCCTTTGAACCAAAGAGACCGACTCCATCAAAGGGCATGTCCATGAGAGTATTCTGGACATCCCCTGAAAAACCAGTGGTTCTCAGCCAGGCGTGGCGACGCAGCGCCACCGTCGTTGCAAGCGATCTGCCCAGCGAGTCGGCGGTATCAAGGCCACAGCGGATGGTATACTTAGCCGCATCACGCCCTTCCGCAATAGCGCGGGTAAGCAGTGTCTGGACCTCCTCAGAACACTGCGGCAAAACATCAGCCACCGAATCCCACAGGGAGTGGGTGTATCGGCCCAAGAGGCAAGCGGTATTAACAGACCGCAAGCCAGCACTGGAGGAAGAGAAAGCCTTCTTCCCAAAGTGATCCAGGCGCTTGGATTCCCTATCCGGAGGGGCGGTAGGGAAGGCTGTTTGGGAGGCAGAGGCTTGGACAACCAAGCTCTCAGGGGTGGGGTGTTGGGAGAGAAACAGGGGGTCGCCCGGAGCCGGGCGATGGCGTCGGGCCACGTTCCTATCCACAGGAGCCCCTGTGGTGGGTTTGGACCAGGCACCCAAAAGAACGTCAGTGAGTGCATCGTTGAACGGCAGCACAGGCTCCGAAGAGGAGGCCGCCGGCTGAAGCACTTCAGTCAGGAGGTTAGTCCTGACGGCCACTGTAGGCAACTGGAGATTTAAGGCTCCAGCAGCTCTACGCAACACCGTTGCAAAATTAGCCCCCTCCTCCGTTGCCACGGGAGGAGACAGCATGCCAGAGTCGGGGGAGGTATCCAGCCCACTGGCATCCCCAAGTTCCTCAACCCAGTCCGGGTCAAACTCGCACTGTTGTGTGAGAGGGTCGTCAGACCCCTCCCAGCTCTCCTGGTCCTCCTCAGGTTGAAAAGATGGAGGAGGAGGGACATAAGGGACCCAAGGCCTCATCGGCGCCGGAACCGGCGGCCGGGCGACGCCGGTCCGGCTCCATGTCCGGACCCGGGGAGAACCGGGGAACGACGCCGCCCGGAGCCCCGGACGGCGTCGGAAACGGCACCGGGGACATCGGCGTCGGCGGAGGCGTGGTTAGGTCAACCGGCGTCGATGGAGGTTGCGGCACCACCGGAACCGGGGTCGAGGCCGGGGCCGGAGCCGAGGCCGGGACGAAGGCTGGTGGGACAGGCGACGCCGGGACCGGAGTCGACGGCGACGCCGGAGCAACCCCATCTGGCCCGCGGGGCCCGAAGGCGCACCGGAGGGACCTTGAGGCCCGAAGAGGCGGGCCATGGCCGACAGGAATTTCTGTACTCCGGCCGGAGTCGCCCCCGAACCCGGGAAGGACGGGTAATGCGGGGGCAACTCGGACAGGCACGTCCGGGGCCGCGGGGGCGGGGACGGTGCCGACAGGGACCTCAGCCGAGTCGCGCGACCGGCGAGGCGAAGTCTTAGAGCGATGACGCCGCTTAGACTTCTTGTGCTTCGACTTACCGGAGGAGCGCGAAGACTTGGATTCCGACGAACGGCGGGGACTCCGCGTCCGGCCCCTCGACCTCTCCCGGGACCGGGGCTTGCTGCGGCGCGGAGCCGACTGCCGGACTTCAAGGAGCTTTCGAGACCGCTCTCGCAAAGCCTTCGGATGAAGTTTCCGGCAGTCAGGGCACGACTTCGTGTCGTGGCCTCGGCCGAGGCAGAAGAGACACTCGAGGTGGGGGTCCGTGATGGACATCATACGACCACATACCTCGCAGGGCTTAAAGCCGGGCATCCCTACGACACCTTAGGAGTCGTGAAGACTCGTTGAAGAGAACAGTGAAAAATTTCACAAAAAGATAGTCAAAAAGTGACTAGGGCACTGCTCTTCCCGGATCTGCGCTTACTGGCGCGGAAAAAGAAGAACTGACGTCAGCGCGCAGGGGCGGCGCCTAAGTACTGCCCGCGACGTCATCCCGGCGATCACGACGCCGACGACGGACGCGGAGCCGCACGACGCCGCCTACCGACGCGCAAGGGTACTGCTACGCAAAAAACTTTCCGGATCCAGCCTGACGCCTGGGGATATTCTAAGGTAAGGAATCTGTCACTAACGTGTCTCTTTCAGATA